>APFE031367276.1:89568-110277 GCA_000404065.3 Pinus taeda
AGTAAAGGACCTGTTCTATTACAAACAGGAACGGACCACTCCTTCTTAGGGTTCGAATCAAAAACTAAGTTGGACTCATATGAAGGATGAGCTTACAAACAAGCATATGTTATCCTCCTCAAGCTTGTAAAAAATAAAGAGGTACTTGCCAGAAATGGTGGGGGAAAGATGAGAAGAATGAGCCTATTTTTTGTAACCACTCTTGAACACAACACTTTCATTCACCTGGGTTGGGGAGTCCTTTGCCTGACAGTTGATCAAACCATATTGAAATTCTTCAGCCGGTTTCTGGGTATTAACTTTGGGTCAATCTTCACCAAACCATCTGTTGTGTCATTATGTGTTCAAGAGGTCTGTGCGAATAAGCCATTCATTTGCAAAAATATCTGTCATTCCATATTGACCATCCCTGAGTCAGTCCTTGCAACTAAATTTCTTCAAATTTTATCTATGATTTCGTGTTGTGGGCTTGCCTACGACGGATTGCTTTCTATCGACTTTGACTCTTTATCTAGAAAGATGATCTAGAGATCGCCAGTACCTTGGGATTTGCATGCCTCAATGGCAGGTTTCTTGTCTTCGACGATAGGTTGCATCATTGACCTTCGGTTGAAGGATTCCGTGAAATGTTCAACATCGACACATCTAATCACATCTCATGGATTGTACTGAGTACTTTGAGAGCCATTGTCATTATTGGTGGTTTCTCTCACACTTGTTAACAATTTACATCATCAACTGGTAATCAAGTGGTTTCTACCATGTTCGACTTCGACACATTTATTCACATGGATAGAATTGTACTATTTCGAGGAGTAGAAATGAAGACCCTGGATCTAGTTTCCACCATCCAGGATGCGAGGAATTTTGTATTCATTATGTTGTAGACTATTCATAAATAGATGGCTGCATCCATACTGTTTCTACATGTGTCTATACTTGTGATGTATTACAAGATCATTCCTATATTAGAGCAGTAGTTAGTTTTCTAATCAGTTTTTAGTTTCCTAGTCAGTTTTGATCTGAGTATGGGAATGCCTACCTCAGCGATGATATGATCTCATATATATTTTTTGCACTTGAATGTTTTTACAGGTTCCAACCGGGCTCTCCGCAAGATAATCCTTGAAATGATAAAGTACTTCACTCTTCTTAAATGATAAATGAAATCCTCATCTACTACAGACTTTGTACTTTAGGGGGCAATCTGTTACACAAAAATATCATCACCATGATTATTTGCAGTTAGTATGGGTCTATCATCACTTATACTAGCCTCCTAAACAAGTCTCATACCTTAGCTCTTCATGTCAAGCTTTACAAATAAGAAAAAGACATTGAAAATCAATATTACTCTGGTTCCGCACTTTCTCCTACTTTTACCTACGGACCCGCACCCTTTGTTCATATTACCTGCATACCTGCATGCTCTGTCTATAAAGGGGTGGGTGTGTACCCCTGTAAAAGTCAAAAAGATGCAAGTTTATCCTAAAAACTCACTTTTGGGTTAATTCTAGATGTTTCTAGAAGGATTTTGACGTGGATTGTTTGCTCCAAGGTGGTTCATGCATCCCAAAAGAGAAGGAGCTAATCCCTTGATAGGAGGAGCTATCCCTCTGAAGGAGGTCTTTATCCCTTTGAAGGAGGACCTAGTAACTTCCCTCCATTGCACTACAAATTAAGGCATTGGGTCAGTTGCTAGGGAGGTTAGAAGCTGAACATTTTGAGGGTAAATGCTGATGGAATTGGGACTTCCTAGTTAAACTTGAGAGGAGAGATCACATACCTTTTGTTTTCATTGGGAAGTGAGTGAAACTTGTCAAAGTAGAGGAGACTTCTTGTCGGACCCTGGGAGGAGCTTGTACAACATCAAGGCACAGGTTGTAAAGTGCTTCTTTGGTTTGAATTAATACAATCAGATTCATTTTTCTCAACAAATTGTCTTATGTGGTTTGTTTCATAATATCCTTGATCATTATGATGAATATGCTTTATGATATTGGCTTTTTAGGTGTTATTTAATTTGGTTTGCTTGTTTGTGTTTGCAGAATTACACTTCAAGGAAGCTCATTTGGAGCGAGGGAGCGAGGCTTCCAAAAACTTGCATTGGACCCAAGCTAGGCCTAAAACACTTGTTTGCCTTTGTTTTTAATTGCATATTTAGATAAATATAGTTTTTGATTGGCTTGCTTGTCACTAGATATCTGTAGATACTAGGAAGGTCGATCTTGTCTGCAACCTCGACTCATGCCGCATGATAGATACATCCTGCATCTGACCATATTCAGACTTGGAACCATCAAAATAAAGAGTCCAGAAGAGTGAATTATTTACAACTTTATCAACTACATCTACACACTTGGAAGCATTCGTTTGTGAAAAAATTTCTATCTGAGATATTACAGCATTATCTAGAAAGAGAGATTTTTGAGCATTAAAGGATCCCAGGAATGACTCAACTGAGCAATTTCTAATGATGTTATTGGTGAAAGCTACAGGTTCATTGCTTCCCTCAAAATTAGTGATTGTGTGCTTCATGAGTTTTTCACGGTCTACTCTAATTTGGTTAGGTTTACCATTGTGTGACAACCACGTGTGAGACCAATCAATTACAAAGTATCTGTATAACATTTCATACCAATCCCTACTTATAATTAAACCATAAAATTCAGCAATATCATCCACTAGAATATCGATTATCTATGTTTTTGGATTAGAGGAAAACCTGATTGAAACAGATGTTATTTCTCCAAGTACCTCTACTTTGGTTCTGTCCAGTTGAACTATGTGTACAACAAATTTTTGAGGTGTAATATTCAATTTTGTGCACACAGTTCTTGGCATAATATTTGAAGAGGCTCATGAATCAACAAGGAAATTATGGACATTTTTGTTGAAAATCTCATAAGTAAGAAGAAATAGAGGTGTATGAGAAATAGACCTATCACCTATCAAAACTAAATCTGAGGGATTTACTTTGTTTGAAGATGAAGGAGGTTTTTCCCATATCATAAGCAGCTTGAGTGACTACGAAGGATGGTATAGGGGCTACATGAGCTGCTTTTAACTCTCTTAATAGAATTTTTTGTTGTTGCTTGAGTTTAGTCATCTCATGTAATGAAATATTTGCTCTCGTCTTTTTCATATCTTCGACTATGTTATATTCTATTGTATCTGAGATTACCAATGTTTTAGAAGCAGTTGGAGGATCTAGTGGAATAGAATCAGTTTGAATAGTCTTAGATTTCTTACTTAGTTTTTTTTTCCTTTACAGGAGTAGCAGTTTTCTATTTCTAAATTGTTGTATAGGTATCATGAGAGTTTTTACTTCATGCAGTTAATGGCATAGCTTGTGCTTCCTCTTCTATTGGAAGAATGAAGTCCCATATTCCATTTAACTTGACTTCTTCTTTAGTTTTGGCTTCCTCTTCGGTTGGCAAGTCTTCTTCTGTTTCTGGATCAGATTCAGCATTAGAAATAGTATTCGGTGGCTGAGATGTAGAAGAAGGATTCATTTTAAATGAGCTAAAAGGTTTCTTAGGAGAATATGATTCTGCGCTTGTTTCTCGATTTCGACCATTTCATTTGACATGGTCTTTATTACCTTCTGAAGGCCTTCAATGTCAAAAGGGTCCTTTTTAGCTTTCTTTTTTGAATCATCCTTGAATGCTACTTTATTTTATTTCCTTTCATTTGTCTATGACCTCTTTTCTAAGGCAATAATTCTTATTTCTATAGATATAGCTTCTTCCATGTTTTCTACAAGGGTAGCCTTATTGGCTCTATCTACAAAAATTGCGATATTAGAAGGAAGGGAGGATATGTCCCATTCTATTTGTACATCTACTACAAGTTTAGAGGCAGCTGCGATTTTGTTTAGTAACTTGTTAAATATGGAGTTGAATTCTTTGATCCTTTCATCTGAATTTTCTTTTAATTTGGAAAGATCATTGATTAAGGATGTTGTAGTTCTATCATCACCAAATTTTGCAAGAAATATTTCTTGAAAATTATCCCAGTTTCTTATTGAGCTTGTTGGAAGGGAAAAATACCAAGATCCTGCAGATCCTTGGAAAGTATAAGGAAACATTCTGATTACAACATCTTCATGTGCAACTCCATTAAGATTCATGGCTAACATAAAGTTATTTAGATGTTCTTCAATAGGAAGAGCATCATCAGGATTGTACTTAGGTAACCATTTTTCTGGGTTTGTTGGGAGAGCATTTGGATTAGCAACCAGAACAGCACCAGGATTTGTCCAAGGTTGAGCAGGTTGATTGGCCCTAACTTGAGTTGGAGACTGGGAAGATGTGAAGGCCGGTCCAAAAGTAGGTATAGATGGTGAAGAACTTACTATTGGGTTAGTACCTAGTAGAAGTACCAGTTGAAGAAATGGATAATTGAGAGGAGGTGAATTGAGTAGAAGTGAATGGAAATGTGAATGGATGGAAAGGTGAAGTGATCTCACTAGTATCTGATTCAGATCTTGATGTGATAACTTTATTACGTCATGAATGAATGGGAAACTCAAAAGGAGTTACTCTAAGCCTTTCACTTTATAATCGAGTTAATACACTAATTTTTCATAATAAAGAAGTAACACTTTCTTCAGAGGTTTCAAGTCTCTCGGATTTCTCAACAGAAATGGATATCTATTCCAATTTCTATATCAAGGAGTGAACTTCGGGAGACTCGGGAGTGTAACCTAGATAAGTTGGTTGGCTTAATACTTCAGGATATAAGGGAGATGTTTCGACAACTTCAGATTTCTGATCTGGAGATTTTGAATGAGATGTAGAAGTTGTGGAGGGATTTTGACTCTTATGAACGTTTTGTAATTGATATTTAGTTTTATATCTCATTCATAGTTAGATGGCTCTCCTTCTAGCACCAAAATTTTGAGGCCTTAGATTTCTGTTGCTCCAACATGGGGGATAACCACCCGATCCGGACCTTAAAGACAGCTCCTTTTCCGTTTGGAGTTGTGACTCTGACTAGGGATGATGGGACCAGTTTCCCAATGTGGGTTTTAAAAGGAGAGTGGGTGTTTTCCAAGTGATTGCAGTAAGAATAATGATAACTAAATGGCCTATTCTAGCATGCAAATCTCTAACTAACTTAATCTAATATAAACCTGGGTATTCTGTGTGATATGCGATCTAAAAAGATATATGTTTGACATGTGATAATAAAGATAAATCATGCATTAAACAGAGATGATAACGTGTAAATATAATTTCTTTGACTAAATATATAGTCAAAGAAATGTATAAACTATACCGCATATATCTGATGATTATATATGAAAATAAACAATTTCAGCTAGGCATCATACAGTAGTGCAATTAATGCATAATAGAAATAACATATGTCATATACAATTAATGAAATTGAAATGTTATCACTAATTAAATAGAGACAAAACTAATCATGCAAGATAAAAGTACCATATGTGTGAAGTTCTTCTCATTTGAATAATGACATAGATAAGTTCCTTTCTTCAGATCAAATTATCTTCCATGTATACAATAGTGCATCAACAAAGGAAAGTAGTCTGATATTTAACACAAATGACCATATTCCATAATTTCATCAAGACATTCACAAACTTATAGAAGTGCATTCTTTGCAAAAATTTTTGATAAAATTCTGGACCCTTCTCTAAATGCATGAGAAGGGTATAAATACTATTCTAACTAATGTTCAAAAATATATTATACAAAAATTTGAGGAGGTTTCAAACAACCTTCCTCCTAACTAGCAACTAACTCTAAAAATAAAAATGTCTTAATGAGTAGAGGTTATGAAGATGACTTGTTGTCTGCCAGCTTCTCCTTTAGATCACATATATTCGACATCAGTTTCACTTGAGGAGGTGCCCAAACTATGTTCTGACCTATCTTGCGAAGATAGCATATGTGAGAGGTGGCAACATCCTCTGAGTTGAATAGAGTGAGCAACTGAGTGTCATGATTTATTTGTTTAGATTGACAAGGTATTGCCAATATGCCTCCCAGTCATTCTTTGCTAACTTTGTGATCGCCTCCCTTCAGATTTCCACTCTTTCCTTCCATCTTTCATGAAAATCATGTAAATCTGGGAGTGACTTCAGGTTAGCTTCTTTCTCCAGGTTGGTGGCATACAAAGTGTGGTTGACTGCTTTTACCATGTTCTTTGACACCCCTACTTCTCTTGCCACTACTAATTTAGCTTGTTTGATTCGCACATGCCAATTCGTGAATAGAATGTTCTTATGTGTCTCCTCAATATCAGGAACACTGGCTCTCCTTCCTTCTTTTGTTTCTTTCCATTCAATGAATTCAGAGATCCTTGTATTTAAATCATTAAATTCAATTCTCTCGTCAATCGTCTTATCCGTTCACTGATCACTGGTGATTAGATAAGGAGCGATATGCGACATTCTTTGGCAAAAATAGCTCTTGTTGTTTTGATAGAAGGTAATTTAGCTCTAGTTCCTCTTTGATGAATTCATTGACAGTAGGGACATATTCATATTTTTCCATGGCTTCTTGCAACTCTTGAATTTTCATGTTCTTCGTAGAGATGTTTGCTTCATGACTTATCTTTAACACTTCCATATTCTACTATAATTGAGTGATTTGTTCAACAGCTTGTCGATTCACATTTTCTTTTTCAATTTACAGTTGTTGCTCGAGTTGCACTATATTTTCTTCCGTCTCCCTTAACAAAATAGATATCTTCTTAGCTTTATTCATGGTGGAATTTTCATATGCCCCTGTAATCTCTGACAATTTGGTTAAGTTTTCAACTGGATTGGAAGGAATATCCTTCCAGACTATGTCCATTGGCTCATTCCCAAGTGGGATCTCGGGTGTCTGTACCCTCTTTCTTTTCCTCGATCTCCTTACTATAGCCCTGTGAAGTGGGTTGTAGAACACATATAAAGGAGGAATTTCATCCACCTTTAGGACAATTTCCGATGTGGGCAAAGCAGGAATGATTTCTATCTGCTACGAACTTGTCCCTTACTCATCCATCGGCTCAGACTTTGTAATTTTTTGAGTATGTAGAGGAGTGTGATATTCAATGGTTTCCTGGGCATCTGTTGTCTTAGGAGTGTCTTGTAGTTTTTTATTGAATTGGTCCAACTCCTGCTTTTGATCTCAGAACTGGTATCTTTAGTCAGGTCATTTATGACCTGCTTTTTAGCTGACCTCCTACTGGATTCCGTTGTATTCTCAGTGTCCTGGGCTTTCCCTATATCCTGTGCTTTCCCTGTGTCCACTTGAGACTCTATGTGATAATTTGGTCCCTAATTGTTGATAGTTACACTAGGTGTAGATTTGTCCTCGGCTCTTAACATATGCAATGGAATTATTTCGAGCCTTTTGTTTCTGAATTCCTGAAAGCTTTCAAAATATTCAAGACTCAAATTGGCCCTTGCCCACTCGAATTCTTGTTCGAATGATTCAGCTGACTGTAAAACGTCTTCAAAAATATTAGCCTCATGGTTAAAAGGTTTAATCTTCACTGAAGTAGTAATATTATGTGCTATTTTGTTTGGACCAAATTACCTCTTTGGCAAAGTATGGACCCTGAGGCTCTCTAGACTTAGTGATTCCTTGGTTGCATGGTTGAAATTTTCTAATGAAAAAGAACCGCACAAAATGGGAAAGGATGGCCACAAAGAATTCTTGTTATCTTTCAAGGTAATGGTCAAGCCTTTACACATAGTCTGGTGGGATATTTCTCTTGCTAATAGTTTATCAGAGACATACAAAGGGAGGACATGCAAGTCCATTATACTGCCAAAAACCCTGATGTATGTAAACCATTCTTCAACAAAATACTTGCCTACTACGAGAAGGTATGTAGCAACTTCTTTGGAAAACCTGGGGGATTTATTATTAAAAATCAATTGATGCAATGGTAAAATAAGGCAATGACATACTTTATAAAAATGGGGTATATAATGGGATTCCCGAATCTATTTATGGCTAAGATGGATAGGGTAGGGGTCCTGAAAAGTCCATTTCCAATCCATGATTGAAAATTTAGTGCAGAAATAGATGGCATCCATGATATAGGCACTGAAATAAAATGGAGGAAGGTTCTCTGTGGAGGAGGATCTCTTCTACGATACTTAGAGATGGCAGTGGCTAGGTTATCATATAGGATAGTGGCCCAATTCATTATGTGGGAATTGACACAAGCATCAATTAAAGGAATCCATTCTATGGAAAACTTGGTATTATTAGGTAATCCATATAGTCTACAGAACATATAAGCTTCATAGTTGTAGGGGTTTTCCAAAGAAACTACGGGATACATACTCATTTTATCATATTTGAAATTGTTCTCGAGTACCCTCCAGCCCTGGATCATTTTTAAAGGTGCTTCATTTTTATTTGCGAAGTTGGCCAGGTATGTTTTGTCATATATGTCCTAAGGGTCAGGTATATGATACATTTTCCTCAAGTATTCAGCTTTGAATGACCCCATGAGCTCCATCTTTGAGTTCCTAAATTTCGTGTCTTCAATACTGAGATTTCCCACCACTCGTCTAATCATATTAGTGTATGGAAGTATTTTCGCTCTTGCTCCTATTCTGTGAAGGAAGGAACAAGAAACATCTTTGAATTGGACTCTCAAAGGTTTTAATGAGTTATTCTTCGCCTTTATGATAGTAATTTTAAGGTGCTCATCTTCAAGCCTATGGTATATCACTTCCCATGTTTTTTCTCCTCCATCAGCATTGTAAACTGTATCAGCGAATATAGGTGACATTTCTGATACCTCAGACTCTAAAATGGTCTATTTCTTTTGCTTTTTCATTACTTTTCATAATGACATGGTTTTTGAAGCTTGCCTAAAATGAAAGAGATATATCAGCGCAGACGATATAGGGAAATTAAGGTTGAAAGCTATCTTAAATGACTTTGAATCGTGGGAATGAGATTTCAGTGTTAACTAGCCATAACTTGAAACATCATTACCTCTCCCCAGGCTGCTAAACATTAATTACCCTATAAAATGACTCATTACTATATTAAAACATAGTAACTTCCCACGATTCATGATTTATTCACACATCGCAACTTCTAAACGTTGGAATATAGCATTGCCTCGAGATAATGTGAAATGCAATTGCAAAAATCACAATTTCACGTTTTGCAAATCGTTAAAGGATGACACAATGTCATGCATTATTTATTTGTGACTTTTAGAAGAGTGATCGCGTGTTCTCAAGGCGTTTTGATCAGAATATCACAACGGGGGGGCTTCATCGCATATCGTATTTCAGGATTTTCTTAAAAATGTTTATAATTATCACATGGAAAATTGTGAAATGCGATTTGCGATAAGGGTCCTAAGCTTGGGTTGTTTTCTAAGGGTTTCAAGGAAAATTCTTAGAGTTAGCATTTATTTTCCAAAGGCTAAAATTTAAAAAGGGTCCCCATTTATATGTCAAATATTAACTATTACTTGTATAAATGGGGGGGTTGTTACATAGTACAAAAAGAACCTCACGAAGGGGAAGACCAAGAAGCAATTCTGACTACAGCTTGACTTGTACTTTGACGAGTTGATGTGCATCGCCACCAGCCGAGACTTTCCTATCAGTGCAGACATCATGCACAAGTATGTTGTTGGTCTGGCCACATTGAAGACAATGATGTGCATGCTTTCAGAAGATTTGGAAAGAGGATCTTGAGCATTGTAACAGATGTTATGGAGGCAAAGTTGAGGTTTTTGAATGATGTCACTGTGGAACACATAGACGCTATCAGAGACTACATAGGTTGCCACCAATATGTTACTGTTGATCAGCATAAGGATGTTGAGTAGTTGGACTTCTATAGTTGTCTAAGTCAGAGTGATGTCTAGTTTGGCTTGCTCAAGCCATTTTGTTCACATGGGTACATGTGCATTGTAATGTTGAGTCTTGTCAAGTGTCAATAGTGTAGGTTTTAACCCCGTACAGAAATTACTTGCATACGAATTCTAAAACACAGCAAATAACCAATGCGAGAGAATAACACAAAATAAATATACACAAAGATTTTTCCCTGGATCCCAAAACCAAGACTACCAACTTGATTTTTCATTATGTTCCTTTCAATGTTACAATACATATATATACATGCCGAAGCATCCAATACCATGGACCGAAAACCATCGCGCCCAAAACCATGTGCAAAACTATGCACAAAACCAAAGGTAGGTCTGCCCACCTAATATAGGGTCCCAAAAAAATCTCCCCGGGGTGTTGCCCCAAACCCGTAGAGGGGGGCTACCCACCCCCCTCAAATCCCTTGATAGGGGGGGTTGTGTTTCCGGGAAAACTAGTGTCTATCTGATCTGCTAGTCCCACTAAGACGGGTAGCTATCTTAGAAACAACCAATTCAAAGTAACTTGTGTTTTCCTTTATTTATGATAGATAAGAGAGAAGCAGAGAGCACCAACCTGAATCTTTCTCTTGGCTCCTATTTGTTTCCTCTATCCTTTGATAGAGCTTTCCACTCCTTTCTCACTTGTACCGCTTTAAAGAACACCTGTAGAGGCAAAGCAACAGAACACCATCAAAGCATAGAGATCTATAATACCATAAACAATGCAGAATCAGAAGTACATTAACCATAGAATTGCATTCACAAATAGCAAGATTCACAAATACACAAGTATATGGAGGAAAACTCAAATAGCTTTATTGATAGTAGAAGTAGAAGAGAGGATTACAACCCAGCTGTCTAATCCAGCATCATCCTCCCAGCATGAAAGCCCTCTTCACCTCATGAAAAGCAAGATCACCCAACAATGCAATGTCTCAAAGAGAAACCAACAGCACTTCCTTACAAATTACAAAATTCCAGCCTCCTAGATCTTTGTGATAAGGGATCCATATATAGATATTTGCAGAGGGGTGAGTCAGCTTCTGGGTTTTTGATTAGTGTCATTTCACTGATAATTCTTGGTTCCACCTGGAGATTTCATGATCCCTTATTCATCCCTAGGCAAATTTAGAGAGGCAAGTGTCATATGAGAAGTTTCTAGAAGATTCTCTAGGTTTCCACTTAGGAAACTGTCTCTACCATTTGTCTACTCTTGCCTATTGCACCCCACAAAAGGCTCTTTCAGTATGCATCATACCTGGCTAGTGTAGCAACCAGTATGCATCACACCCTAAGAATGGAGCAGTCTGTATGGTCCAGTTTTCGACAGTTCTGAGTGGTTTTTCAGGTGGAACTTCTAGGAAATGATGTAATCAGTTGACCATGATCCTTTAGGGTATGAAACAACACTTTTAGGTGTTTAAGAGACCTTGGTTTATTGACATATATGATTGGGGTTGCAATGCCCAAATATGTCTATAACAGTTGCCCCCTAAAGCATGAGGTCGTAAATATTATGATGTCGGGTGAAATGCTTTATCATGAGGATCGAGATTTTTCGAACTGGAAGGTGACCTGTATAAAATACAATAAAATACATTATCTTCATTTATTTTCATTATCTAGTTGAGGAGGGACTTCCCATGCTGAGCTTTATAAATTCATTTTCATGTACATAGGACAGACAATCGTCCATTGTTGCGAACTGGTGATTCTTGTAGAGCCATCCTCCCTTAGCTTGGATGATCATCTGTGCAGCGATGGTGTACATTTGATGTCTCTTTTTCCTAAATATATCACATCCCGGATGGAAGAAACTAGATCCGAGGTCTTCAAACTCGTTCAATCTTTGCCCAATGTACAAGTCAATCCATGTGAAAAGATGTTCTAAAGTTGAACATGGAAAGACATTGCCTAATTACCAGCCAATGATGTAAGTTGTTAACAGGTGCGACAGGAATCACCGATAATGATAATGACCCTCAAGGTACTACAGTACAATTCACATGGTGTGAATATATGAGTCGATGTCGAACACCACACAAAATATTTCGGTCGAAGGCCATTGATGTAAACCTATTGCCGGAAGTGAGAAACTTGCCATTGAGGCATGCAAGCTTCAAAGTACTGAAAGGGTTGTTCCTAAGTCAAATTCTTGGATAATGAGCTGATGTCGATAAGAAGTGACCCGTCGTAGGAGGGTCTTAATGAATCCCACATCTACGACATGAAATGAAGGAAATGATTTTCTGGAGGTGAAAACAATCTGATAATACAAGGTTAGGAATGGCGGTCATGAAAAATGGAAGGTGAAGGTATTGCAGTGGATGAGGCATTAGCTGGGTTGGTAAATTCTCTAAATGACTTCTCTTGAACATATCGGTGACACTGAAATGGATTGGTAGCATTAACCCCAACAATGGATGGTACGGAGGACCAATGGTGATGTGACCAGTGAACGGAATAACCCAACCTGACTCAATCATGGTGATGGAGTGAAAGTGTCATGTTCAAGAGCGACCTACTACCAATGAAGTTCTTCAAGTTTTCTTCCCTTTTTTCCCCAGTCATTGCTGACTAGTACCTCTTTTTTTTTTTCAAGCTTAAGGAGGATAACATATGCTTGTTCTATAATTTTCCCTTCAGGCAAACATGTCGCTATGTTTTAGCGAGCCTAGTGATAGTGAAACTCGCTCTTGTCCGAATGGACAAGTTTGTCTCTATTGTTTTAACAAGTTTAACGACAAATATAACTCGATCCTTTTCATGTTTAGAGAGTTTGAAAAGGCACAAAAAGAAAACTCCAGCAGTCCTTTTTCATGGCCTAATCCCTTAAGTCCAAAAAATTATAAAATAATACGAAAGGGATGGATTTTCGATAGTTTTAGCGAGCCGAAAAAGACAAGCGCTTGATCTTTTTGTGGAATGATCCCTCAGGTCCAAAAATATCAAAATGTAGAGGAGGGATGGCACTTCCCCTTACTTTAACGAGATGGAAAGGCCAGTAGCTCAGTAATCTTTTCATATTTTACAAGTCTAAAAAGAGCTTAAAAGAGACTCGTTTTTGAGGAACGAGTGATGTTTTTGGGTAACTACTGGTTCCAGGTAAGTTTGGAACTTCTCAAACACAGCAAGGTAAAGAGGGTGGCTAACAGAATCACTCGTCGTAGTTGTTCCTCAAAAGAGTAAATAATCAAGTGGAAGCATATGATTGGCCAAAAGAATGGGGGTGATGGTAAGAACACAACCAAGGCTCAAAAGGCTGATAGCAAGGCAATCATGAAGGTTATTTACCGAGGGTGGATTCATTTTTTAATAATCTTGAATCTTTAGAAACTATGCTCAGTGGCGGGTTTATTTTTTAATGAGCTTGAACCCTGCGGTAACATTGCTCATGTGGTTTTCATACCCCCATAATGATGAAAAGGAGAGTCTCTTGTAACCAAATGGAAATCATTGCGGTGAAGCAGGACGGCTTCGTCTAGAATAGACAAAGGTGAATGGTGTGACAGACTGGTGTGGCAGACCAATCACATAACCTACAAGGAAACTTATCTTTACAATTAGGTGCATGCCCCCCAAGCTTCATTACATTCACCAGACTACTCATGGTTAAGAGGTGGATGGAATGAAGGTTCTTTGACGAGATCAAGTGAAAGACTCGACTGGAATTTTGCTCCAGGGGTCCTTTTTTTATAGTTTTTGATAGAAAATCAAAACCTGAAGGATGATTAAGGTCACTTGAATAATCTTCATTGTTATATTGAAGGTGGGAAAAATGGTGGTAATCTTCCCATGGTGCCTCTCCTATCATCATTGACTGAATGATTCCTTCATCTGTAGAATGTATACGAGACCAAGGATCGAAAGAGGTGCCATATTCTAAAAACCTATCTATCCAAACACTTGCTGAGTGTTGATTTGGGTTTGCCACCCATGCCCAGAAAATTGATTGCTAGAACAATTCTATAGGGCTTGGGGGCAACACCTAGTGATGATCCATGCTAACAAAAGGGTTAGAGTTCTTCTTAATATTTGATGATGTAGAAGATATCATGTCACGGGTCTCCACTGTGGCCACTTCCACCAAATTACTTGGAGGTGGGAGGGAAAAAGTACCCATTAAGGAAGGATCTTTTAGAAGACCTACTCCAACATTTTGAAGCATTTGAGAGTTTCCATGGATCAATGGAATGCTTTCAGTAGCTTGTGAACTGTTGGGGAAAAAGTTTAGTTGGTCAACGATTTTAATTCCTCCTTGGAAGGGAAATGCAATCTTACTAAAATATGTTGACACAATGGCAGCCATAGCATAAATCTAGGGCCTTCCCAGTAAGATATTGTAGTCAAGGTTTCCATCAATGACCTTGACTTCAATTTCTACTATCTTGCCCCCTAGTTCAACTTGCCAGTTACTTAAAATTCCATATGGTGTGTATGTTCTCCATCGAACGCTTTTAATGTTGTTGATGATCGTGACAAGGGTGGTGAGCCTAAAGTTTTCCAACAACTCATTGACATAATACAGGTAGATGACCCCTCATCAATTTGTGTTCGATGAATATTTTTGTTGAGGGTTTTTACCTGTATAAGGAAAGTGAGTTGAGCCAGTAACTGAGGTTCATATCCTTTATGGCTAAAGGCCACAAGATTCTAATCCGTTGGGTCAATCCCACCTATCACTGATAACAAAGCCTGCTTTTGGGAGGGACAATTCTGTAGTACTTCAAGTGTCAACATAGCGGATGGCAATTGAGCCAGATCCTCCACTATATTATAATTTTGTGCTACCCAGGCACAAGGATTAAATCTCGATTTATGTAATGCTCCCTTTGGGGACTTTATAGTTAATTCAGGAATGATGGGTGGCACAGCTTCTGATGAAGTTGTTTTTGAACTGGGTTGATCTGTAGCCTTGTTGTTCAACATCTATGGATTCCCATAATATTTTTTCTTTGTCGATATCAAAGCATCATTTTGTTGTTTCAAAATTGACAACATAAGCACTTGAGATGGGGAAACCAGATTGGTTTCTAGGTTTGGAAACGGATCAGTCAATACCGCCGAGGTACTTTAAGTTTTCAACAACTTCATGACCTCAGCTCAATGCAAACAATCCTTTGTCCAATGGTCCTCATCAAATATGAAACATGGCTGAGTAGGTTTCTTTCATCCAGTAGGGTTTCCAGAAGGTTTCTCAGTAGTCGAGTCTTCCCATTTCTTCTTTTTGTTTTTCCCTTTCTTCTTGCCCCTTGGTTGTTGATTCCTTGCCCTTGTCAGATGACATAGCATTAACCTTTGAGGCAAGAAGTTTGTCATTTGCTTTTTTACTAAAAACTACAAGGGCTTTACCAGATGGAGCCTTTGCAGTTTGCGTACTTGAGGT
This sequence comes from Pinus taeda, assembly GCA_000404065.3. Classification (NCBI taxonomy): domain Eukaryota; kingdom Viridiplantae; phylum Streptophyta; class Pinopsida; order Pinales; family Pinaceae; genus Pinus; species Pinus taeda. The sequence continues at coordinate 104,834 of APFE031367276.1, forward strand.
GCCAATCACATCATCTCTAGCATGAGAGTCCCTGTTTGATTTAGGATGGGGAGGAATGGAAAATTCTAGTCATAGAGCGTGCCAGACTGAGTATAAATCAAGTCTAAATATTGTGCACAAGCAATGACTTGCTCTTTAGTGACGACTCCCCCCTTGGCCACATCTTTTGTAATAGAAGGTAATAATGACTTAATAAACCACTCAGCTAGAAGCTGATTAGGAACATATTTCTTTACCATTCAATGACGATGTCGCCACTCATGAATATGATCAGATATGTGAGAGGTTATTGTTTGTTTAAAATTGGTAAGGAGCTCCGTTCTTGTTTCGTACCTTATGGGTAACTGAAAGTGGGTTAAAAAAGTAGTGGCGAGGGTGCTAAAGTTGTCAAATTAAGCTCTAGACAATTTAATGTACCATTTTGCTGCCAGACTAGTTAACATTCGCTAAAAAAGGCAAAGCCTAATCGAATCATCATTGAGGGTGTTAGAAGAACACGACAAATGGAAAGTCATTAAGTGATTCGATGGGCCTTCACCTGGATTTCCATTAAATTTAGGAATATCAAAGGGAAGTTTACTAGGAATCGTTGGCCACCAAGGGGCGTAAGCAATTGGATCATTTGTCAGCCGGTTCAGATCTGGTAATTCTAAAGTTGCTACGAAAGGCAACCATTGATTCAAGTTTGGCGAAGCATACCAAGGATAAGATGGGATCGCCTGAGCAATAGGTCTTTGCATACCAGCATAATGTATCTAATGCTAATAACTTTGATAATGTTGATGAGCATAACCATTATAAAATGATTTTTGGTAACCGTTTTGAAAATACAGTTGCCCATTACCTACAAAGCTTTGTTGCTCAAGTCCTCGGTAAGCTTGCTGGAATTGTGGTTGTTGATATTGTACCAGCCATGGTTGTTGGACCATTTTCTATCGTCCAATACTAGATGTTTGACCAAGATGAGGGGTGATAGTACCCATTTGAGCCTAAGCCGCTCCAGTTAAGGAGTCACTAATCTGAAGTTGTGATTGAGCCGTGGAGACAAGAGGCTATTGTATTACGACTTAAAATACTTGAGGTTGATATACAACAGGCAATGCTTGTACTTGCGACACAGTCACAATAGCAGGTGTAGTGGGAATGTTCGACATAGGTTGATTTGGTTACATTGAATATACAAATCTTGGTTGTTGAGGCAGTATTGGTACCCAACCACTGGATGCAATTCCAGTTCGACCCAAATTTTGTTGTGAATTCTCCTATGGTTGTTCTCCCGAAGGAAACAATGAAAAAGCATATTGCCCCCCATATGGCGACAATCCAGTGTACAAAGGATAAATTGGTCTTTGGAGACTAGAATGCCCAAATTGATGCTGATGTGAAGGATCAATTTTCTAAGTCTCAACATAAGAAATTCCAGATAAGATTCCGGATGAACAAATAGGAACAGACCATGCTGCCAAAACAGTGTCTGGGTGGACTCCATCTAGCAGTTGAGAACTAGTTGAGATAGATGGTATACCAGGTAACATTGTTGGAGTAGCAACAAGAGGCTCCACTACTGCTGTATCAGATGACACGGTGCTAGATGTTGAAGGTTGTTCAGACATATTTAGTCTAACCAAAAGATTTCGTAGCGATTTGACAGGAACTTGTGATGAAGGGTGATTAAAAGAACTAACCTCTATAGTAGAAGGATATAGGTGGATCCTGGTTCCAAAATGCAATAGGGTACTAGATGGAAGATCCTCTATAATATCTTCTATAGCAATTAGTCCAGGTGGAAGAGGTAGACCGTCAGGTCCGTAAAATATTTCTAGAGCCGAAGAAGGTATGGCTTCTACAGTAACAGACATCAGATGGGTGACACCTTCTGAATTCTGGAACTCAACTTCCAGATGTTCAAGTAAGTGAACTTTAGTTTCTATATCAGCCCTATATGGAGCTAGTTCATGGATAGAAGTGTTTACCGTTACACGAGGATTAGTTCTAATGTCTTCTTGTAACTACGGAACTTCTTTTGTAAAGGCAGATGTACCATAAATAATTGGAATAATTGGAGTCTCTGATGATGTTGAAACACAAGTTTCAAATAGACCAAGATAATTTGACTCAGTTAAACGAGACCGTTTTTCCCGAAATGGTTTCGTTTCTAGAGTCAAATATGGATGACTTGCTAGTCTCTATGAACGATGGGGTTTTGATTGAATTTCTTCCATGATTGCGGATTACTTGATCAACTCAAAAATTAAACAGAAAATTTTATTTCGAATTAAATAAATTTTATTATGATTTGACACAACTTTGCTTTTTCAATTTTTAAGAGTCGAGAAAAATCTAAAGGTGACTCTAGTCGCCTTCGATTTTTAATGAAACTGAAGTGACAAGTGCTCAGATGGACCTTTTCTTTTAAGGAGTTGAAAAGGAATGAAAGTGACTACTCTAGAAATCTAGACAAAAGGATTACCAAATCAATCGCAAAACTGAAATATAACCTTGGTTGTAAATTCAAGATAAATTACCAAGGACTTTACGTATGGCAGTCAATCTTCCCAAATGTTGTGTTCAGTGTATTGTGATCGATAGCGTGGCAGACACGGCTTCCTAAGGATAAAGGATATCAACCTATTTTGGTCTCCCAATATATACTCGACGGTACGGGGAGCACAAGTCCGTACTGGCACTTATCGTATCAAAGAGGATGAATCACCCAACCTTTGATGAAAATGATAGTTACCAGGTATTACGATGTCAGAATATGTCTCTAGCCTATACTTCTAGATGTTGTGCGTTAGGTTCCAAATCATTTTTATGTTCATTAAGGTTTATTTTAGAGTTGATATTTCTTAGAAGTTTGTATTTCAAGGTTCACCACGTGATGTAGATGTAAAATTCCTAAATATGCAATCTAAAATGATAAACAATTGTTTGTTTTCTTTTAGCAATGAAAATCCTAGCTACTAAGGAAACAAAAGTATGATTCTTTCAACAGAGAGCAGAGAGCACACACTAAATGCACTTTTCCTAAATCATTTTCCGCATGCAGTCTAAATGCAAATGCACATACATGTATTTGTTTTTCCACTTCCTTAATGTGAGAATGCCAAAAAGGAAAACTAAGTACAGATCTGAACTATTTTATTCAAAGTGACACTTCAACAATTTCTTTTCAAAATGAAAGGAAGACTAAAACGACACTTTCGATTCTGAATGGAAAATTGCTTTCTACACTTCAAATATTGACAATTCAAATCAAATACAATGACAAAAGTACAATCAACTATCTAAAAGAGGAAGACTTTACGACACTCTTTTTCTTGACTCAAAACGACAGTTACGCTACTTTTGAATCAAAAGACAATAGTTCAATTGAGATAATCTTGACAAAGGAGGATTGTAAATGATGAAAAATACATAATAATAAAAAAAATCCCAATTCCTAATCAATGGAGGCTGAATAATGTGAAGGAAGGAGGCTTCAACAAAGATATACTGATCATAAGCAGCAAAACTACTGAATAGAGATGAAAACAAAGAAGAAAAAACCAAATTCTAGAGAAGGAAACAATATCATTCAGTCATCACACCTGTCCTTAAGGGAAACAGGGATGCATCTCACCCACAACACACGGGAGGTGCTATGCATCCAAACTGCCAATTACAGACAGTGCGATGGACTAGGGAACAAAACTGAGCTTGGTTTTTGCTCAAAATTTGCAGCTAAGTTCAGTTATTTCAGCTAAGTTACGATAGACAGTAAAAACAAAGTACAGGGGTATGATCTTATGAGGTTATTGAGCTACCACAAGGGCACTTAGGATGTTTGCAAGTAAGATGTTCAGTTCATAAACCAACCCAAAGATTGACTAAAGTAGTGTTGATCTACTTTGCAGTTGCATAGCAAAAGTAGTTTGAAGGCTAGTTAGCTTAACTTCAGGCCCCGTTTGTAGTTTATAAAGCAAACAGCAGTAACAAACAAACAAACTATTCACTCCCCAGCAAAGTCGCCATTTTGTTTCTGGGAGATCTAGTGTCTATTTGATCTGCTAGTCCCACTAAGATGGGTAGCTATCTTAGAAACAAACAATTCAAAGTAACTTGTGTTTTCCTTTACGTATGATAGATAAGAGAGAAGCAAAGAGCACCAACCTGAATCTTTCGCTTGGATCCTTGCTTGTTTCCTCTTTCCTTTGATAGAGCTTGCCACTCCTTTCTCACTTGTCCCGCTTTAAAGAAAACCTGTAGAGGCAAAGCAACAAAACACCATCAAAGCATAGAGATCTATAATACCATAAACAATGTAGAATCAGAAGTACATTAACCATACAATTGCATTCACAAATCGTAAGATTCACAAATACACAAGTATATGGAGGAAAACTCAAATAGCTTTATTGATAGTAGAAGTAGAAGAGAGGATTACAACCCAATTGTCTGATCCAGCATCATCCTACCAGCATGAAAGCCCTCTTCACCTCTTGAAAATCAAGATCACCCAACAATGAAATGTCTCAAAGAGAAGCCAACAACACTTCCTTACAAATTACAAAATTCTAGCCTCCTAGATCTCTGTGATGAGGGATCAATATACAGATATTTACAGAGGGGTGAGTCAGCTTCTGGGTTTTTGATTAGTTTCATTTCACTGATAGTTCTTGGTTCCACTTGGAGATTTAATGATCTCTTACTCATCACTGGGCAAATTCAGAGAGGAAAGTGTCACATGAGAAGTTTCTAGAAGATTTTCTGGGTTTCCACTTAGCAAACTGTCTCTACCATTTGTCTACTCTTGTCCATCACACCCCACAGAAGGCTCTTTTAGTATGCATCACACCTGGCTGTTATCAGGAAAACTAGTGTCTATTCAGAGCTACTAGTCCTAGTAAGACGGGTAGCTATCTTTGAAACAAAAAACTAAAGTCACTTGCATTTTCCTTTATGATATATATATGAGAGAGAAGCAGAGAGTACCAACCTCAGTCTTTCACTTGGCTCCTTGCTTGTTTCCTCTCCCCTTTGACAGAGCTTCACCACTCCTTCTTTACTTGTCACACTTTAAAGAACATTTGTAGAGTCAAAGCAACATAATACCATCAAAGCATAGAGATCTATAACCATAAACAATATAGGATCAGATGTATATTAACCATACAAATGCATATATCAATACAAGATTCAGAGATGTACAAGAATATGGAGGAAAACTCAAATAGCTTTATTGATAGAAGTAGTAGAAGAGAGAATTACAACCCATTGGTCTAACCCAGTGCCATCCTCCCAGCATGAAAGCCCTCTTCACCTCATGAAAAGCTTAGATCACCCAACAATGTTGCACAAAGAAACCAACAACACTTCCTTACAAAATACAAAATTCCAGCCTTTGGATATCTAGGATGAGGGATCCATATATAGATGTTTGCAGGTGGGTGAGTCAGCTTCTG
>APFE031367276.1:139478-183914 GCA_000404065.3 Pinus taeda
ATTCCTGCCAATGCTTTACAAGATATGGTCTGATTCGTTTCTTCTATCTTTGGGGTTGGATCCTGGCGTATATCCTCTTCTTTCGATGTTTGTTGATCCTTTTCTTCCTCCTCTTCATACTCTATGTAAAATAATTTCTTCTCAACACACTTATGACCTTCAGTGCATTTGCTATCACAATTGTAACAAATCCCTTTTTCTCTTTTTTCTTCCAATTGTTTTGGTGTAACCCTTGTAGGTTGTGGAAGGCTAGGAGAAACAACACTTCCATCTTCATAGCTGTGAGGGGTAGACTTCATTGTTGCCATAATTTAACTTTCTAGTATGTCACAAAGCCCTTTTACTCTTTCAAATTGTTGTGGTGTTGCTCTAAAGAAGGTTTTGCTCTTTGTATCCTCATAATGTGCTATCATTTCCTCTGTGAGAATTGACCACGTAACAAGTTGTTTATGAGAACAAAGCCCTTTATACCATAAAAATTGATCCGGTTCTAAATATGAAGATGCAATACATACCTTTTGTAATAGTGGTACACCATGTAGATCAAAATATTGCTCCATCTGAAGTACCCAATTTACCGGATCCTTGCCATCAATCTTCCTCATACTGCCTTTTCTTGATTTTAGGAGCTCGATCTTGAAATGACTATAGCTCTGTAATTTCGGTTCTTCCAGTTCTAAAATTATGATTTGTAGTATCCCTCTATGTCCTCTTTCCAATGCCACCAGTCTAATCCAAATTGGAGTCTCCAAGGAAGAGTTATGCACAATCTCCCAAGATGACCTGATTATAGACCTTTCCAGAAGAGCGAACTTGTATGAAGTGCCATGTGACACTATTTCAACTTTTGGCTCTAAAAAATATATACAAGAAACTACAGTCTATCCTCTTTTTGTACCTTCTTACAAAATTTCAATCCGATTCTCAGAGAGAAAGTTATGACGATTTTCCCCAGGTCTCCTGTTTGGAATGTAATTCAGGATTCTGCAAAAAGACCAATTTCCTCATATCATATCTCCGCAAATATAGTGCTAAAAGCTCTGAAATTCGAACATGCGGTTCAGTGTGATTTCATCTCAAATGGGCTTTTTTAGCTTCTGAAACATCGCTGAAAAAAAAATTATACCGAAAATGCCACGATGACCTATTTGAAGCAGTGAAACCCTAGAATCCAAAGCTCTAATACCAAATGTTATGAAACCAGCTTACAAAAAGATAGATAAGATAGATAAACACCTTAGAATTCAACCTCTTCGAGGGGGCAACCTCCTTTACATTACACAAATGAATAATTCCTGGATGATAAAATGAAAATACCTCCTTTCTATATATAGGATTCTAAGGGGTCATAATATAATCAGAGCCGACATAACAATAATAATGTAAGGGCACAATAAAAACAATAGTGGGATTCTATGGGACACAATAGTAACAATATGGGCACTACATGGGTACATCAATATAATAAGGGGGTTGTACTAATAACAATAAGGGGTTACACTAGTAGTATAGGGGCCTAACAGAATGCATGGGCAGACCCACACTACAATGGACTCCTATCCAATTACAATGGCGAACCAGCAGAAGATGTTACCCATGGGAAGATTGCAAGGAGTAATGGTGGATATTGAAGGTGTGAGCGTGTTGGACAGATTTTGAAGTGATAGAGATTTTTTATGACATCAATCCCTATCTCACGCTACTAGGAATAGGCTAGGCCACCGATATGAACGGAGTCATAGATCTAAAGAAGCGCAAAATGATTTTTGAGAAAAGTCACTACGCTTAGTGGTGCCTTTAGACCCTGCAGAAGGAGTGCGCTACACTGAGCCTGTGCACGACGATGAAAGAGACGATGATCTAGACTGTATCTACAAAATAACTACTCGGGAACAAGATTGGGTGAATCCTACAATCGATGGTCGGATTTCATGGGAGCGCGAAAGCTCCTGCACATCAGATTCAGATGAGGAAATAGAATGATGGCAAAACCTGTTACCTGAGGTAACCACGCTAAATTGAACCATGATGGTTAGATCACTGCACTGCATGACAACTGAGGTAAGGGATCTTTCTATGTATGACGGGTTGACAGCAATGGATCAATTCATCATATTATTTGAAAGCGCAGTGCCCGAATAGTAGCGGTTCAATGCTCTGAAATGGGCACTACATGTGATGCCCGCAAGGTGGTGGGGTTCGCATTAGAGAAGCTTTGAGGACTGGCATGGATGTAGAAGGATGATGTGCCTATGATTTGGGAAACCGCAGATGCGGCTAGCAGACAAATATGACAGACAAGATGATCCATGTACACACCTCACGAAATGGACCAAGGTCTACAAGGAAGAGCCATAGCCTGAATGGGTACATTTGTTCTATCATACCCTAGATGTCATACCATCAATTGGTATACTGGGATAGAGCTTTGCCATGATATGAGAAAATGGGATATCTTACGCAAGGGATTTCTGTTAATTTTCACATTTGAAGATCATTGTTGGGATGCTCTTGACGATGCGCTACATGTAATAAAAGCATATATCTTCAAAATACCCCAGGAGCCAATGGGAGTACTTCAGCCAGAATGGTCGACACAACTGAATTGTGTGTTGGAGTGTTACAATGTAAATATTGAGGAGGATGATGAGGACCCACGAAATATTAACATTCCAAAAACGGAAGGTTGTCACAAGGTTCGAGGACCATCAATTGAGGATCCCGACATCACCGCGCCACCCAAAACGAAGCAGGTAAACATTGGAATGCAAGGGAAACCGATGCTTGGGGACTATTGGGACGAATCCACGGTGGATAAGGTTGTTGAGTTACTCCTCGAATACCAAGACTTGTTCCCAACCAAAATTATGAACTTAAAATGGATCCTTGGCAATTTAGGGATGATGAAGATCATCCTAAAACTCAACATGAATCCAATTAAGCAGCGGCCTTACCACTTGAATCTGAAATATAAGGAAAAGGTCCGCAAAGAATTCGAAAAAATGCTTGCAGCCAGAATTATTGAGCCACTAGAAGAATCTGACTAGGTGAGTCCTATGGTAGTACAGGAGAAAAATCATAAGGGTGAAATAAGAATATGCGTGGACCTCAAGAAGCTAAACGACACCTGTGTACACGATCCATTCCCGATGGACATTTCAAAGATATAATCTATTTTTTGACAACAATGACTGCACCGAAGGGATACTTCATCCAATAGAAAAAGGAATTGGTGGTGTGCGCAACAAACTTTTTTGTCATCGCAGGGCACTTATACAAAATGGGAAATGATGAGATATTACGAAGATACGTACCTGAATTTTAACAAGGTCAAATCCTCGTGGAAGCACATGGGGGCATTGTAGGAGGACACTATGCAAGACGCATGACCGCATAGAAGATTCTTCGTGCTGAGTTACGGTGGCCAACACGGCACCAGGATTTGAAAGCACACTATAAGGCCTACGATATATGTCAAAGGACTGGAAAACCAACATGAAGGGACGAGATGCCATTAAATCCACAAATGACACTGCAACCATTTGAAAAATGGGAAATCGACTTTGTGGGACTGATCAAACCTTAGGGAAAGATGGGCGTGTGCTACATCATCACCGTGACGGAGTACCTGACATGATGGGCGGAAGCACAAGCGGTCAAAGGCTACACAGCCACTACGGCTGTGAAGTTTTTGTTTGAAAACATTTTGACCCAATTTTCCTATTCGAAAATCTTAATGATTGATCGCGGAACACATTTCTTGAATAAAACCATCAGCATGCTCACAAAAGAGTTCCAGGTGTATCACCAGCAAAGTACACCATACCATCCACAAGCTAATGAGACAATAGAGGCATTCAACAAAATACTAAAGACTGTGCTAACCAAAGTGTGCAATGCGCAGCGAAACGATTGGGGCCTGCATCTACCTTCCGTGTTATGGGCTTATAGGACAACGTGCAAGAAACTAACAGGATAGACACCTTTCTGGTTATTTTATGGCATGGAAGCTATCATGTCGATGGAATATATTGTACCTATTCTGCGAATAGCATTGCTCACAAGGATGATGGACTGTGAAGCTCTAGAGGAAAGGCTCGCGCAATTGGAAGAACTTAAGGAGGAACGGTTTTTGGCAGGATTTCATCAGCAGGTGACTCGAGGACAAGTCACGATTTTTATGTTGGGGACCTGTTGGGCATGTAATCCCCCCACAGCATGGTTTGGGGCTCAAAGCCCAAGTTTTGAGTATTATTTTTATACAAACTCCACAAATTTCGATCACGGAGAGCAAATTGTATGATAGAGTCATAGGGTTGTCTGCCCTAAGTTTTGAATGTAGTGTCGTCCCACCCATGGACCACAGACCATGGGATTGTATAAATAGAGTGAGGCTCTAAGTTGTAAAGTAGTTAGGAAGAAGTAAGTTGAAAAACAGATGGAGTCAAGAAGATAGCGAGCATAGAGCAAGATTCTAGTATCTTGGGTCATAGTAGTAGGAAGAGGCTTTGCAGCTGAGTGCGCAGAGGCCTAGTAGAGTCCACAGTTGAGTGCATGGACCCCTGCAGCTGAGTGTTCAAGGTAGAGTTAGGTCTGTAACCAGGGAAGAAGATAATAAAGAGAATTTTGATTCCCAATCTTGTGTATCTGTTTTGAGTTATTATATGGTTGATATATTTTGCAACTGTGTTGTTTTATTTATCGCACGCACTTGTATGAATGATGAACATTGTTAAGTATAACTAAACACTTACAGATATGCTAAGTGATAAAAAAATATCAGGTTAATAGTAAAGGATTGGGGAATAACATGGATCAAACCCCGAGTAGGGCTGCGTGAAGGCAGCATTGTAGGTTGCGAGGTATTGATAGGTGTGTGTAGCGATGTGCGCAAGCTCAAACTGCGAACCACCGAAAATCATCAGACATATCTAGGGTGTGAAAACCTGGTTCTAGCACCCTCCCATACTACTTCGGGTGAGACCTCAATCCACACTTCACAGAATATAGCTGAAAGGGCTAGTAGTACCAGGATTTGTTTGGCTAAATCACCTCTGAACCTGGGTCAGGCCCCTTCAAGCCAACATTCGTCGTAGCTTCCCCTGATACATTCAGCAATACTAAATCTAAGACACACAAGTGTATTGTGCTCTTTGCCTCCTGATCTAACTTCTTCCATTCTTCATCAGACACTCTCATTCATTTAGTACCTGTATCTACCACAATGCATTGATCTTTATCCACCAATAGATCCTCCATCTTGATTTTTCACAACTCAAAACTTTGACCATTAAATTTATCGATCTCTATCTTTCAACTACTCGCCATCTTCTTTCACCACCAGAATCGATCCCGTAGATCTCCCACTGAACAGGGTGTACCATAGGCCTGAGAAAAACCCCTAAGCAACAAAGGTGTCCCCTTGAAGCCAAAACAACTCTGATACCAAAAGTAGGTTTTAACCCCATACAGAAATTACCTACATACAAATTACGAAACACAGAAAATAAACAATGCGAGAGCATAACACATAAAATAAATATACACAGAGATTTTCCCCTAGATCCCAAAACTAGGACTACCATCTTGATTTTTCATTATGTTCCTTTCAATGTTACTATACATATATATACATGCCGAAGCATCCAATACCATGGATCGAAAACCATCACAACTAAAACCATGTGTGAAAACCATGCACAAAACCATAGGTAGGTCCGCCCACCTAAAATGGTGTCCCAAAAAAAATTCCCCAGGGCGCTGCACCCCTCAAACCCCCTGTGACCCTCCCGTTGTGCAATCAGCACAATGAAGGGGGGGCTCCGCCCCCCCTCTAACCCTCCGGTTCACTAGGGGGGCTAGTCGCGGAATGAATATAACACAACCCAACAAATAGTGAATGTAGTATTCATAGAGTAGGTGAAGAGTCATGAGGGTAGTTGAACAGTCACAAAGGGGAATGTCAAGGGCCACCCCACCCTTTGCTATAAATAGTCCCTTATAACTCATTGTATAGGATTTTAGACATCCAAGCTTCTGATAAGGCTATCTTGGAAAGAGCTAGGACATTATTGTAATGCACCTTGGCTTCTCCATTGCATAAAACTAGTTCATCTCTTTGGAGGAGCAGGAGGATGTGGTTGTAAAGTTTCATTGTTGGGGCTAGCAGTTTTAAATGGATGTATTGTATGATTGGAACTTACACTTCTTTATATAATAAGAGCCAACACATTTTCATGTATATGTTTTTATTTTAGTTGGACTACTCTGGTTTCTTTAATGATGTATGTTGCTTAACTTACATATTTGTGTATGAACTGCTTCGTATGAAATTATTTGAATCTTGCTGCAGTTGCATTGTTGGTTTAACCATCACTTTGGATTGTCGACTAATCTTCTTTCTAGCTTGTGATCCATCTTCACTCGTGTGTTCCCTTCCCAACTAAGTATTGATACAGTTTTTCAAGGGCCGCACGCATCCCAACCCCTATGTGTTAGAACCTTTCATTTGCCTTCCTTGACTCACTACAGTGGTCACACCCTTGCTACTGACAGATTTATCTTACTTGCCTCTATGCGACATCACGGTCAAGGCATTAACTTACGACCCACTATTGGGACTCCTACACCAAATAGTCTGAGGTATAATTGGGACTTCTTACTGAAGAGATCCCCCTGACATGTTGGTGGGTCCAACATCATCAATATTTCTGGCACTAGAAGGAGGGCCAGATGACAAGTTGTGTCCTCTCATCCAGTTTTGAACCTTTTCATACCTTTCATGGAGTCTTGCACTCTTCTTCCCCCGTGGTGTTTTTTGAATTGTAAAGATGTCTCCATCGTGGGGAATTTTTCCATTCCCTTGTCCACTTTCACATATGATGGTGAAGGCGAAGTGGCTTGGCTTGAGTACTTACATGACTTTCTTTCCGTGCTTCATGAGCAAGATGAGTTTTTTGATGAATAGGTCAGTTTGCTACTTGTATACACCCTTCACGAATCTCTATTTCGTTGACTGCTCATCCTACCAGATGATAGCATGCACTCATTTGAGCACTTATGTAACCTCATTGAAGACATATTCTATCATTTTGATCTAGATCATATTGACCGAAAATTGTTATAGCAATGGAGGGCTCCGCATGAATTGATTATTGATTTTTGGCAGTGCTTTCGTGACTTGCAGTTTCAAACTCCGAGTATCCAGATGAAATTTGCTTATCTTTGGGACTAGTTCGAGTATTTCCTTAAGACGTCGCCCGTCCCAAGAGAAAGTTTGAAATCAAGCCTCTCTCAACATTCTTCCTTGATGGAGTTGCACAATCTCATGTGGATGTGGTCATTGTCTCGACGGATTGTCTGCCTCCTTCTCATTCAATAACTCCACCACTGCCAAGCAATGTTGAAGATCATGCTCACACACACGTTCAACGTTCACATTCTCCCAACATCACTTCACTCAATTTTTGCACAGATTTAGTTGTGAGCCATTTGAGTTCTCATATGTTTTCTTTTCTACGACCTTCGTCTTTGCACTCAAGTGTTCCTCTGGATGATTTTGTCTTGTGTTCATCCATTCTATACTCTTCACTTGTTGTGAATGAGGAACAACCCATTGACGGAGTTGGTGTTGCACAACCAACATGCATTGTCAATCATGAAGAGTATGAGTGGGAGATTGAGCATCAACACTTGACGAAGGATTAATCCCTTCCATCTGAGCCCCCTCCGTTCTTTCCTAACATCTTTGATGAACCTTCCATCCATGATTTTGTGTGTGTGTCTTCATCCACAGATGCACCCATTGTTAATCACTCACAGGACTCACAGGATGTTGGTCCATCATTCGACAATGGAGAGGATAAGTTATTCGTTGAAAATCTGCTTGATATTTCAAATATCTTTTCCTAAAACACAGAGGATGATTTTTTTTTATTTTCATCTACCCCTCTATTTGGTACATCTGATCATGAGGATGATGATGAATTCATTGATTTTTCTGATCATGGTGGTCGTGATGCATTTGTTTCCATATTTTATCACGATCATGACTCTATCACAGTTGATCTTTTGAAGCCACCGGTTTATGATGATCTACCTGATGATGAAGTTGAAACACTTGGCACTGTCGACGTACTTCAGCCCAAGCTAATGGTTATGTCAAGTCCTCTCTCTCTTGGGGTTAGTCTCACTTCCGATCATGAAACTGCTCAATCACCCAAGGCTCCTCATCACTCATCTATATGTATTGAAGATCCATCTCACACATAAATCACATCCCCTCCACTCGAACTGCATGATCCCATCGCTCATGCATTGGAGGAATCTCACATTGCAAGCACATGTGTACGACACAAGTTATATTTTTTTCTTTCATTTTCTTGCATGTCTCGATCAAGAGTGTGCTTATGCTTCAAAGTTTCAAGCAATGCCACACAGCACCAATAAGTCCACGGACTACTCATCATGCACTTGCACTCGCTTAGGTCTTGTGGGCACTATCATACATGAAGTGTGGTTGTCTTCATTGTTATATCTTTCTTATTTTCTGGTTCTCACAACTGGATTTCTCACAGACCAAGCCTTCACCAACATGGGTCAACCAATGCACCGGTGGATGCATTGGAAATATCACTTCATGTGATCAGACCCATGCAGTGTTAGTGTAGGAGTAGGAGTAGTGTATTCTTTCAGTCAGTTTTCTTACATGCTTGTTTTCTTATTCGCTTTGTTCACTTGTTTGTCTTCTTGATTGTTTGCTTACTTTCTTCGCTTTCATTTTTTCTTCTTATTTTGCTTTACTTTGATGTTTGATAGTTCATTTGTTTTGTTCGTAGTTAGTTTTGCATGAAATCATGTATGACTCTTGCAATGAGCTGGGTGAAGTATAAGAGGGCTTATACAGCTACCACTACTTGGTTATATGTCATATTGCCTTTGTCTGAAGAGATTATTACTTTCAGTCCATGATACATCGAAGGAAAATACATATTATTTTAAGTGAACCTTGGTGAAAACACAATGCTTGCACACTAACTAGTATTACCTTCTCTAGCCAGTTGTTTTTGGGTTAACCCTTGTCAGCTCAGTCAAGTAGAGTAAGGTGAGGGGGAAAACCTTAACAGGCATGTCAGAGATAAAATAAACTACTTCTCTATTGGAACAACCTCTTCTTCTCTCAATAAGTCAGGATCCCTCTTCCACCTCTGAAATGAATAAGTTCTATGTACAGTTGAAAAAAATAAAAATCAAAATGAAAAAATGTAAAGTCAAAAAAATCATAATGAAAAATGAATAAGGAAAAAGAAGAGAAAGACTTCCTATGCAGGGAGGTGATGCAAGTAACTCCACAAGGTAATGACTAGACTCACTAGTAGTGGGGCCATGCTTATGTTCCTATGTGACTACACTAGGGTACTGTCCAGGCCTGCTGGCAGTGGAGCAACGCCAGAGATGAAACTAAGACTCTGATGACTATACTGCTTGTGCACCTATATACCCCTCAACCCCAATTGAAACAACTCTGTTTCCTTGTCTTGGAAGGTGTGTCAATGGACCAAGAGCTTGGCAAATGCTACATCTTACAATCAAGCTAGTGTAAAACCAAGATGAGTTGAGAATTGAACAATACTTCTGGAGGTGTTAGACTTTCTTTCCACAAACAAGGTCCATTCAGAGAGTTGGAGTTCTACCAGTGTGTCACCAAGTGTTGTAGCGGCTACAACCACCCTCCAAAATTTTTCCTTAGCCCATTTTGGAGCCTTCCTACCAACCTTACACATCACTTTGTCTTTCTTCATCAAGTACACAAGCTTCAATGTTTTTCATGCACAAAGGCATCTTATCGAGCACAGTTTGATCCATTCCCTTCATGGGATGTTCACCTGGACTTGGTCCAGTTACATTCTTAGTAGATTCCCCTTGAAAATTGGGCATTTCTAGAGAACAAACATCCTTCCCTCCAAAAACTGCGCAATCCTCTCACTTAGCCTGCTGAGCTCCAGGATTGCGCAATCCTGCCAGTCAACACTCCTAGCAAGATTTGCGCATCTTTCCCCAGCATGGATGCTCAGCCCAAGATTTGCACAAATCTTGGGAGCAGTCAGTTTCTCTGCCCAGAAATTGCACAATCCTCTTGATCATTCAGCCCAACTCCTAGCCAGGAATGCACATTTTTCTCAAGCAGTTGAGCATCTGCATGCATGAATGGCCTGGTTGACCAATTCCACCTGAGACTGAGGAAACTTTACTTTCATGAATGCATGATTGGTTCTTCCCGGAATATCAAAAGAGAACATGCAAAAGGCATCCCATGATTTAGAGAGCTATTTTTAGCAGTCGAGGTTACATGCAAAGTTGTTTTAGAAGTTTCCCTCCATGTGTCATTTTT
The DNA here is from genome assembly GCA_000404065.3 of Pinus taeda. Lineage (NCBI taxonomy): Eukaryota > Viridiplantae > Streptophyta > Pinopsida > Pinales > Pinaceae > Pinus > Pinus taeda. The sequence continues at coordinate 149,869 of APFE031367276.1, forward strand.
TCCTAGATTTGTGGCATGTGCGTCACGAGCCAAAAATTATTTATTTTATGCATCAGAGCTCATTCGTTCACATAAATCTTGGAGCTCTAACATCCATAGCACATCCAGGACCCTTTGACACATCCGACTCAGCTATTTACAAGTAAGTGGTCTCAACTTGTCTTTTTCATCATTTATGTTTCTTTTTGTGTATTTGCTTGTATGAGTTTTGTTTGCTTGATTTCTTTCAAAGCTTGTTGTCATTTACATGTACAATAGCTTTCCTAGCTCTGTTTCATTTTTTGTTGCTATCTCACTACTGTTACATGATGAAACTGTTTTGCATGAACATTTGCCCAACCGGCAAACTACTTCACCCACATGCATGTTGATCTGTTTGTTGAATCTTTCATTCATGTTTCGCATGCATTGTCAATCACTTCTACTTTCACTTAGTTTTTTCATGCATTCACTGTATTATTTTCTCTCAGTTTCCCATCGGCGAGTCCGGGCCAAGGTTGGCCTGGACTCTGCCTCACTGAGACTGCTTTGCACAATCTGGGGAAGGAAGGATCTGCCTTCTTCTCCAGAAATGTGTCTTTTTTCCTATCACTAGCCTCCAAGACTATTTTGCGCATTTCTAGAGTACAATGACTGTTGGCCCAGGAAATTGTGCAAATTTGTCCCTGGGCCTGCATTCCTTCCCAACTGGAATTATGCATTTTGCAATCCCAGCAGCCAGCAACTAGCCTAGATCATGCATTCCGTAGATCCAACAGATATTCCTACCTCCTAGATAGCCAAGAATGTCTTTTGTGTAGTTCTAGCAGCTAGTCACCTAGCCTCCTAGAAGAAATTGCACAATCTTGCTCATCAGTTTCCCAAGTATGTGTTGTGTCATTCCCCGGAATTTTCTTTGTTTTCACTGAAAGATTTCTTTCCATGCATGTTGATTGTCTCCATATCTTTCAGGTGTTCATCTATCTAAATGTCTTCCAAGAGAAAATAATCTCAGGATACTGATGGAAATGCAACTGGATTAGTAGCTGAGCAAGTGTCCTCTACTCTGTCGATCTATGAAGATACAAAGTTATATCTAGACAAGGACATCAAATTAAAGTGGCAATAATTCAATGAAACATGCACAGGCACTTTTCAAGAACACCTCAAAGACCATCAAGTGTACGTGAATATTCACAAGTTCAGCTTATACCGGATTTCATGCAGATATCCCGTGTTCCAATGCATGGACATGATACGCTGGATCGTCTCTCACACTGATCCCGAGACGATGACCTTAAGCAGTGTCAGTCAGACAAATATTGTGACCTTATGAGAACAGGATTATGATGAGATGTATCAGATTCCAAAGCCCATGACTTTCATGGAGACTCCATTCAACTTACTCAACAGCGCTAACTCTAGATACATTCTAAAGGATTAGGTAAAGGAGCCAGCTCGTTTCAGGATGATACCCAACTAGGTCTATAAGACAAATATACTGAGGAAGGTGTATCAATACTTGATCATATTTTCTTGTCGATTGTATGGCCAAGCAAGCACAGAAACCTTCCCACAGAGTTGGGTGGTTTCACTAGACCAAGTAGCTAGAGAAGGAAAACCATGTAACTCATCCGGCATACTGGCTCATCAGCTGAAGGAGCAAGTAACGAAGGATCTACAGTCACCCGAAGGTATGCATGCAAAGATTTACATGTCTTCCTACATCCTAGATGCAGTTTGTGCCTGACACGAGTTCCCAATCTTGGAGTGGGCATGATCACTGGTGGAGACTACTGTGAACACATATTTCAAGTTGTTGTCCAAATGTAACTTCAAAGGAGTAATCACATGGTTGTCTGACCATTTTCTTGTCCCTTTGTACAAAATGATATTTGAACAAGATCCACCCTGCATGTCAAAGGAAGTGATGGAAGCATTGATAAGTATTGCAGATTGGTATGCCTCACATATGGCACTTTCATCCAAATGTTCAGTGCAGAGAAGCCTTTGCATGTTCTGCCAAAGTCTGCCTTGGACATACTTGTCATGCAGGAAGTGGCCTATCACATCTCAGTAGGATTGACAACTAGACTGCAGTGGAAGAACAAGGCACCTTGGCCCACTCCTCCATTTCAGATTGGGTTATATGAGATCTGGAGTATCAAGCAAGTGGATGTCGAAGTGGAACTAATGAACAAATACTCGTTCGATCTCCAAAGATACAATCCGTATGACCTACATTGCATTGTGAAGGATCACTGCACAAGATTTCAATTCAACTAGATCTACAAGGTGTTTCATTGGGTTGAGGAGGACCCATGGAGATATTGCTATAGTTTCTCCAAACCCAATGAACCAATCAGATTTGTTGTGGAGTGGTTAGCGAAGCAGCGTGAAGCAGCATCATGGAGAGCACCAACAATAGCAATAGTAGCAGCAGTGGCAGCAGAGCCAAGCATACCAATGTGTGACAAAGGGGAGGAATATTGTCAATCGCATGGAGGACAAACAAAGCTACAAGTTTTGAGCAGGTCCACTTGTAAAAGAAATAGTTATGGCAATAGAAGCAAAGAGGCAGCAGTGCGACAAGCGAATCACGCGAAGGGAGAGGGATAAGAAGAGAATGGAAGAAGCAGAGAAGGAGTTGCATGAGTTGAGAGAGAAACACTGAAAGGAACAAGAGCTGCACAAACAGGAGAGGGAAGCATAGCAGCAGATATAGCAGGGGGCGCATCACGTGAAGACAGATGAAGCAGTGCCCGTACAAGTAGTTGAATCATCTAAACAGTTGGCATCAGGCGAACAGGGTGAACCATCACAAGGGAAATACTTTTCTCACGAGATAGAACATGCACTTCAATAGTTGGATGCAGACATGGAGTAGCAGGATTTGGAACAGGATACCAACCTCATGCCTCACCACAAAGAGGTAAACTCACCTGCTTCAATGCATCCAAAAGAAGAGCAAGTCTCGGACAACCAAGGAGGCACTAAGATCCTTGGTGATCAGCTAGAAGAAGAGATGCACAACATATCATTTAGTGAATCCCAACATATATTTGTGTAGTCTTGCAAAGTGTCAACTCCGGAGGATCAAACATCCCCTACACAAGTTGAAGAACGAGTGATCGTTACCGATTTGTGTAAGCATCCAGCTGCTTTGGCCAATGCAACCAGAGTGTATGTTGAAGCCACTAGCTCCAGTGTTCATTTTATTGTAGTTGAGAATGAGCAAATATTGAAGGAACTACAGGCGGACAAACAAGGAGGAGACATGGTGACAATGTCTGCCCGAGCTAAATTGAAGAAGGCAATACTCGATGAAGTATTGTCCCTTGACATAGTTATGCGAGCATTGTATTTCAAGTTTGGTACCGTGCATAAGGTGGTCGTCCATCTCAATGGATGGCAGTAGAGATGTGCTAGGAGAGCACGCATCTTGATGAACATACATGCTGATGTTGATGACATGCAAGGATGGACAATGAAGTACAAAGCAGCCCCAATTCACTTACCAAAGATCATGAGGCCAAAAGTGGTTGAGCTGAAACCACATACCTGGAGTCATATCCGAAACTATGAGGACCTCTCACGACTCATCACTAGCATACAGGCTTCCCATGCACAAGTATTCAAGAGCATGGATGTTGTGGTGCACACACATGTGATCCCATCACTTGGGACCCTCACCTAGGCGAATACCAAGAAGCAGGTCTGACTAGAGCTTGACTCGTACTTTGACAAGTTGATGTGCATCTCCACTAGCCCAGACTTGCCTAGCAGTGCAAACATCATGCACAAGTATTTTTTTGGTCTGGCCACATTAAAGACAATGATGTGCATGCTTTTAGACGAGTTCAACAGTGGAGCCTAAGAAGTGTACCCATATGTTATGGAGGTGAAGATCAAGTTTCAAAAGGATGTCACAGTAGAACACACAGACACTATCAGAGACTAGAGAGCTTGGCATCAATATGTTACTATTGATCAGCATGAGGATGTTGAGTAGTTGGACTTCTATAGTTGTCTAAGTCAGAGTGATGTCTAGTTTGGCCTTCTCAAGCCATTGTGTTCACATGGGTACATGTGCATTGTAATGTTGAGTCTTTTCAAGTGTAATTCAAGTGTCAATAGTGAATGTAACAATCATAGAGTAGGTGAAGAGTCATGAGGGTAGTTGAATAGTCACAAAGGGGAACGCCAAGGGCCACCCCACCCTTTTCTATAAATAGTCCCTCATAACTCATTGTATAGTCTTTTGGTCAGCCAAGCTTCTGATAAGACTATCTTGGAAAGAGCTTGGACAGTATTGTAATGTGCCTTGGCTTCTCCACTACACGGAGCTATTTCATCTCTTCGGAGGAGAAGGTGGATGTGGCTGTAACATTTCACTGTTGGTGCTAGCAGGTTTACATGGATGTATTGTATGATTGGAACTTACACTTATTTATATAATAAGAGCCAGCACATTTTCATGCATATGTTTTTATTGTATTTGGACTGCTCTAGTTGCTTTAATGATGTATGTTGTTTAACTTACGTATTTTTGTATGAATTGCTTTGTATGAAACTATATGAATCTTGTTGCAGATGTGATGTTGGTTTAACCATCACGTTGGTGTGTTGACTGATCTACTTTCTAGCTTTTGATACATCTTCGCTCGTGGGTTCCCTTGCTAGGTGAGTACTGATACAGGTTGTCAAGGGGCGCACTCATCCCAACCCCTATGTGTTAGAACCTTTCATTCACCTTCCTTGACTCACTGCAATGGTGACACCCTTGCTACTGACGGATTTATATTACTTGCCTCTGTGTGACATCACAATCAAGGCATTACCTTATGACCCACTGCTAGGACTCCTACACCAAAGGGTTTGAGGTCTAATACTGGGTAGATCCCCTTGACATGTTGGCAGGTCCAGCACCATCAACAACAGTAAAAACATCTAGTCAATTCATGATCAAGCCTCTCCATGCACATTGGGTTGTTTCTAAACACATATTGAGACATTCACATGGGACAATGACCCTTGGTATGAGATATTATGTTGGACATGTTCAACTATATGGATATATCAATATTGACTGGGTAGGAAATATTGTTGACAAGAATAGCACTTCAAGTTGTTGTTTTATTCTTAGCACTGCCATGATATCTTGGATGAGGTGGAAATAGAAGTATGTAGCGCTAAGTACCATCAAGGCATAGTATATTTCTGCTAGCAGGGCTAGTCGTGAAGCAGTTCGATTAATAAATCTCTTTGAAGAGCTAGTTGAGCAGGCTCTGGACACTGTAATAATATATTGCATCAACAAGAGTGGGATCTACTTAGCAGAGAATCTTGTGCTTCATGACAAGTCCAAGCACATACATATCTGATATCATTACATTCGAGACATGGTGCATAGAAGAGTCATTAGACTCCATCACATATCAACACATGAGACGATTGTAGATATTCTCACCAAGGCTTTGCCGAAAAGGATTCTTGGTATTCAAAGAGAATCTTGGACTAATGGATGTGACCCCTCCTCATAAGGGGCTTCACTGATCAAGAACACTGAGCATAGCTCTTCTCCCTTGGTTGACCTCCCCGAGGAGGTAATGGAGCATTGAGGGATCTTGGGTTTGAGGGATCTCTAGGAAATACAGTATCACCCATATTTATCACCCATAGGGTGTGAGTGATTGAGAATCTCCCCTATCTTGGCTTAACAAATTATATCCCAATTGTCATCATACCCACAAGCTGGGCTTGTTGGGATTCTCTCCCCCTGTCTGGCCAAGAGGTTGAGGAGGATTGGGGGTGTGTGATCCTTATCTTTAGTAAGTCAGGTATCTCATCCAAGCTCGATTATGATGCGGGTGTTCTACCTCATGACTTGAGAGTCATTGTTGGAAATATCAATAGGAAATAGGATAGATGAGATATTATATCTCGCATATTTCTTGATATAGGTTGGAAGGCGCATGCTCCCCTATGAGATGACCTGGAGTGAGAGTGTCCTATAGGACCTTCCCCACTATCATAGACATGAGGTAAGAGTGTCCCATAGGACCTTTCTCATTGTCCTAAGAGTGTGATAGTTATAGCTCCCCTATGATTCTACTTCTTTAGATTTGAGAATGTTTCAATAAATAAATTCAAGATGGGACATGAGATAATAACTGGATACTTATGATGATTACAGGATGCAGTTGAAATTTCTCCCTAGCTGAGAGGGAGTATTAATTTGGCAACTAAATGACAAATTTCAATCATGGGACTAGATTCCTCTCTCTAAGAAGACCAATTTTGACTTTTGAAGAACTTGATTTGGACAAGGGAAGTGTATTTTTTGAATTGAAACCTACATGTGCATAAAAGGACAGGTTGGCCCTAAAATAAAATTAGACACCCTTGGAAACCTATAAATACAAGTCAAGTGACCCTTATTTGGACATCATTGTCAAAAAAATTATTTTTCTCTCTTCTTTGGATTGTTCCACATAGGTCTGAAGTTGGTTCGTAGAATTTGGTTCGTACACGTCTAAAATTGCAAGGCCTAAAGCTCACACATGTGAATTAGGGAATTTGGTTTCCAACCACAGGGTTGTCTCAAGAAAGTCTCAGTTGTGACCACAGGCATAAAGGCCCATCTGTGAAATTGGAACCTTTCATCCACATGCATATCTCTCTCTGTGTGGCTAGGACTTAGGGTTTCATTTTGAAAAGATACCATAGTTGACTGCATTTGACCACGAGGTGGGAAAGTTAACTCTAATCAGTATTGTTGTTGGGATCATATTTCTAGATATTTTTTAGTTGATTTTGCTGGATAATTTTGTATTGACTCTTTATACTCTCTGTTGAACATTTTATGACAATCTAATAGAAGAAAATTTTCAAATGGTTTCCCCCTTGTGGGGTTTTTCCTTGGTCTTTGACCAAATCGATATCTCTTGTTGATGTGTTGATTGTCTCCTATTTTCATTGTATTTATTGTTCTATCTTCAATTATTGTTTAAGATTGGAAATATTAATTATTATTGAAAGTTTTCTAATTTCAAGAATTGAATCGGGCTAAATTAATTGATACAACATAGAATAATGTAGATATTAATAGCAGAGAACAACCTAGCCCTAAACATTAACATGTTATCACAGCTGGTCTAAAGAAAATTCATCCAAATCACCCCCATGAAGACACCTATGATGGATTTCATGATTAAGAAGAGTGAAAGAGATGAATATGTTGGAGACCTGAAAGAATGTTGAGAATGTAGGTTTTAACCCTGTACAAAAATTACATGCATATGAGTTCTGAAACACATAAAATAAACAATGCGAGAGAATAACACATAAAACACATATACACAGATATTTTCCCCTGGATCCCAAAACCGGGACTACCAACTTGATTTTTCATTATATTCCTTTCAATGTTACAATACATATTTATACATGTTGAATCATCCAGTACCATGGACAGAAAACCATCGCGTCCAAAACCATGGACCAAAAACCATAGGTAGGTCCACCCAACCTAATATAGGGTTCAAAAAGGAAAATCTCGAGGCACTGCCCCAAACCCCGTAGAGGGGGGCTACTCACCCCCCTCAAACCCCTCAGAGAGGGGGAGCTGTCACCCCCCTTGTGACCCCCCCTACTATGCAATCAACGCAACGAAGGAGGGGCTCCACCCCCCCTCTAACCCCCTAGTTCACTACATCGGTTAGTCGTGGAAATAATATAACACATCCCAACGTTCTCCCACTTGTTGTTTTCTTTCCACAAGAAAGCTTAGTCATTTTTTCAGCCCTGAAACACCCATTGTTTCTCTACACCAAGAGAACTTCTCAGGACTCACAAATTTTGTCAATGCATCTACAGTATTCTTCAAAGTGTCCACCTTTACCAACAACACCTTTTTGTCTTCTATCATATCCCTCACAAAGTGATACTGAACATCATGTGCTTTGTCTTTGAATGATAAGCAGGGTTCTTTGCCAAGAAAATTGCACTTTGGCTGTCACAGTCTATCCTTATAGCTCCCTGTACTAACCCCATACTTGAACACAATCTCTACAACCAAATTGACTCCTTGCTTGCATGAGTAGCTGCGATGTATTCTGCCTCTGTAGTTGATAGTGCCACTACAAATTGTTTCTTACTCATCCAACTGAATGCACCTCCAAATAGTTTAAACACATACCCACTTGTAGATCTTCTCCGATCCAAATCTCCAGCCCAATCTGCATCAACAAAGACACTGATATCCAAAACTCTGTCCAATCCTAGTCTTCCTTGGTAGCACAAACCATAATCACTAGTGCCGCACAAATACCTAAAAAACTAGCTTCACTGTTGTCCAATGCTCCTTCCCTGGTTTTGCATAAACCTACTCAATACTCCCACTACATGTGCAATGTCTGGTCTAGTACAGACCATTGCATACATCAGGCTACCGATTGCACCCGCATATGGAACATGGGACATATCCTCTTCCTCTTCTTGTGTCTTGGGACACTGTTCAGTAGATAGCTTTACACCTACAGGAATAGAAACCTTCACCGGTTTACTGTCATGCATATTAAACCTCTGCACTATTGTCTCGACATACTTCCTCTGGTTTAACCAGATCTTCCTCTTTACCTGATCTCTTTTAATTTCCATTCCCAAAATATAGTTTGCAACACCAAGATCTTTCATGTCGAATTTGGAGGACAATTGGGTCTTCAAATCCTGGATAATTTCTTTGTCATTTCTAGCTATCAACATATCATCCACATAGAAGACCAGATAAATAACATGGTCACAAATTAATTTAAAATACACACAGTGATCTGCTTTGCTTCTAGTGAAGCCAAGTCCCTGTGTAAATGTATCAAATTTCTGATAACACATCCTTGGTGACTGTTTTAACCCATACAGATATTTCTTTAACTTGCATACCAGTTCTTTCTTACCCTTCACTGCAAAGCCTTCAGGCTGCTTCATGTAGATCTCCTCTTCCAGATCCCCGTGAAGAAATGTTGTCTTCACATCCATCTGTTCTACCTCAAAATCAAATGCAGCAGCAATAGATAAAAGTAATATAATAGAATTTACCTTGGCAACTTGAGAAAAAATATCACCAAAATCAATTCCTGCACCTAGGAATAACCTTTTTCTACCAACCGAGCTTTTTATTTTTCCACCTTTCCTTCTACATTTGTCTTCTTCTTGAACACCCATTTGCTACCAATGGGTTTCCTTCCGGTTGGAAACTCCAGCAGATCCCAAGCCTCATTTTTGTGCAAAGATGCCATATCATCAACCATGGCCTCTTTCCAGAGTTTTCGATCCTCTGAATCTACTGCTTCCTTCACAGTTCTGGGATCATCATCAGTAATAGATAAAGAAAAATTTGAATAGAAAGCAAATGGACTATACCCTAGCTGCCTTCTTTCTTGAATTGATCTTCTTACACCCAGAGTTTGTGGCTCTTCATCTTCTGATTCCTCGTGTGCCGTAGAGTCTGATTCTTCCTCCTTTAGTTCAAACTCTATCTTCTCATGTTCCTTTGGTTGGAATTCATGTTTAATAACATCTTTCACCTCTCTGAACACCACATCTTGGTTGTACACAACCTTCCTTGTTGTTGGGTTCCAAAGCTTATAGCCCTTTAAACCATCCTTACACCCAATAAAGATGCACTTTTCAAATTTACTATCCAAATTGGTTCGTTTCTCCTTTGGAACATGTACATATGCATCACATCCAAATACCCTCATGTGTGAAAGAAAGGATTTCTTACCAGTCCATACCTCTTGTGGAGTCTTATCCTCCAACACTGATGAAGGTGATCTTTTGACCAAGTAACATGTTGTCTCCACCGCCTCTCCCTAGAATTCTTGTCCTAACCCGGCACCACTAAGCATGCTTCTTGCCTTCTCCATCAATGTCTTGTTCATTCTTTCTACAACTCCATTTTGCTGAGGTGTATATGGAGTAGTATTTTTCCGTGCTATACAACACTTCTTACAGAATTCTTTAAATTCCTTACTACAAAACTCTCCACCATTATCTGTCCTTAGCACCTTTACCTTCTTCTTTGTCTGGTTTTCCACCAAAACCTTAAATTCTTTAAACCTGTCAAAGAATTCAGATTTCTTCTTAAGGAAATATATCCATGTATTCCTTGAGAAGTCATCTATAAATGATACATAGTACACAGACTTACCCAGTGATGGAACCTTCACAGGTCCAAACACATCACTGTGCACAAGCTCTAAAATATGTTTCTCCCTCTTACCACCAAAGGGGAAACTCACCCAATTTTGCTTCCCATATACACAATTTTCACAAAAATAAAAATCCAGAGAGCTATTACTCATACCTTCTACCATACCTTTACCATGAAGTATTTGAAGACCCTTCCCTCCAATATGTCCAAGCCTTTGATGCCACAGCATGGTCTTGTCTCCGGAGACCACTAGATTTTCTGCTCCACTTTCAGGAACCATAGAACTTTTGCACCCATCAACAACAGTGCTACCTTGCAGCTTGTACAAAGTTCCAGTCCAAACTCCCCGCATCAATACCAGTGCTCCTCAAACCATCTTGCAAGTATCCTTCTCGAACACTATTTTTACACCTGCATCATCCAGCTTGCTTACAGAAATTAGCTTTTTGACTAATGCAGGAATATGCAGAACACCCGGAAGTGTTCTAACCCTTCCACCTTGCCACTTCAACTTTACTTTCCCACGACCAATGATTCTAGCCTTCCTATCATCCCCTAAGAAGACATCACCACCAACGTATTTATCATACTCGCAGAACCACTCTCTATGGGGAGTGAAGTGAAAGGATGCACCTGAGTCAATCAACCATGCCTCATGATCTACGTGTACTTGAAGAAGCCAAGTACACATCCCCACCTTCATTTGAGGTGGTTTTCACCTCTGCAAAAGAAGCATCATCAGATCCCTTTCCTTTGTCAGGAGATTTAGATTTACAGTCCCTTTTGTAGTGCCCTTCCTTTCCACATTTCTAGCACACCACCTTTACAAGTTTCTTAGAGATTTAGATCTCCCTCTAGATTTAGATCTCCCACTCAATGACTTATTTTTGTTTCTGCTCTAGGACCATGCTCATATAGACAACGCATCACCATTCTGGCTCTCCATATTTTTCTATCTCATCTCCTCCGTTAGCAAGGATGAGACAATTTCATCAAACTACAAGGCAATTCCATTGCTACCTATTGCGATAACCAAACTATCTCACGAATCTGGTAGAGAACACAACAAACTGATGCACTTATCTTCATCTGAAATTTTAATATCAACAGATAATAACTGACTTACCATTGTATTAAATGCGTTCAGATGCTTTATCACCGAGTCTCCATATTTCATCTTTATGTTATACAGCTTTTTCTGTAGGAACATTTTATTCACCAGACTTAGATTATTACAAAGTCCCTAACTTGTCCCACAAAGCCTTTGCCATAACTTCCCCTGATACATTCAGTGATACTGAATCTGAGACACACAATTGTATTGTGCTCTTAGCCTACCTATCCAACTTCTTCCATTCTTCATTGGACACTCTCGTTGGTTTAGTACCTGGATCTACCGCGATCCACTGATCTTTATCCACCAATAAATCCTCCATCTTGAGTTTCCACAACTCAAAACTTTGACCATTAAATTTCTCAATCTCTATCTTTCCACTGCTCACCATCTTCTTTCACCACCAGAATCGATCCTGTATATCTCCCACTAAACATGGTCTACCATAGGCCCAAGCGAAACCCCTCAAAGGCGTCCCCTTGAAGCCAAAACAAATCTGATACCAAATGTAGGTTTTAACCCTGTACAGAAATTACTTGCATATGAATTATAAAACACAGAAAATAAACAATGCGAGAGCATAACACATAAAACACATATACACAGAGACTTTCCCTTGGATACCAGAATTGGGACTACCAGCTTGATTCTTCATTATATTCCTTTCAATGTTATAATACATATTTATACACACCGAAGCATCCAATACCATAGACCGAAAACCATAGGTAAGTCCGCCCTACCTAATATAGGGTCCAAAAAAAAAAATTCCCAGGGCGTAGCCCCCTCAAACCCCCTGTGACCCACCCCCACTATGCAATCGACGCAACGAAGGGGGGGGATCTACCCCCCCAATTCACTATGTGGGTTAGTCATGGAAAGAATATAACACATCCCAATAGAGAAGTGTAGCAAGAAAGGCTCAATTTGACTTAGCCTTGGTCAAATTGAGAAAATTCAAAATTTCCACATCGATAGACAACTTGGAGGCAATTAAATGAGGTGACATGGATCTTGTCACTTATATAGATTAGTAAATTCATGTTAGTGGGATTGCAGTTCACTTTTCATGTGTAGTTGTAGCAATCCAGTTCAATTATTTCTAGTTGTACTCAGTTAAACTAGTTATAATAGTTTATAGAACTAGTTAGAGGTCATTTGTGTAGGGGGGCAGTAGTCTAACTCAAATATTATCTAGCTAATTGATTAATCAACCAAAAATAGCTCATGTATGAAAGGAATTTGAATCGTTCAGTTGTGTTGGTGATTCCAAGGTAGTGTAAAATCAGTTGTAGAATAGTTTTGAGTGTACAGGTGTTGCATGCAATCAATGATCAATCATTGGGAATTGCAGAATAATTTTGGAGGAAATTTCAAAAGAATAGGAACCAATTTCCTCAAGATTTGTGCAAGAAAATAGGAGCTCAAGTGGGGGCATAAATTGACTAGGCTTGGGTTAGAGCTTCTCATTGAGCAAAGAGAACAGTTATTCTTTTGTATGTTGAGCTCAGAGTTGTAGCTAGCAATTGTAATATATTCTATATTAATCTAATTAATGTAAGCAATATTAAGGGGTTTTTACCAGTTGGTTTCCCTTAGACACATTTTTGTACTTGTATATTTGATGGATGCATGTTTGCAAATGTTGTTCTAATTTGTGAATTAATTTCCATGTAGTAGAGTAGAATTGTGTCTCTTGATTTAGGTTAAGTTTCTTGAGGTGTTGCAATTCTATCACCATATTTCTACGTGGTATCAAACCAGGATTCACTTTAGAACAATAATTTCAAAGTTGTTCCTTAGGAGGTTCGAATTTGTAGCCTCATTGTAGCAGGATTTCCTCAAAGTTGGGAGAATAGCCTTCAATGGACTAATATTAGAGTATGCCTTGGAAGGAAACTCAAATTTTATTTCTTGGAAGGATTACATAGAGGCAGTGCTTGATGACAATGGATTGTTGGAATATGTCAAGACAGACATTCCAAAACCAGGATCAGTTGATGCCTGGAACCTAGCCCAATGGAATAAAGATGTATCTAAGGTGAGGAGAATAATCCTAGAGAGAGTGAGAGACCACATGGTCTCAAATATCTATGGGAAAGAAACTTGTTTTGAAATGTGGAATGCACTGACTGAGCTATTCGAAAATAGCAGTGATAATAGAAAATTGGACCTAAAATACAAACTTCAAAACATTAAGATGCAAAAGAATGATATTTTTCCACAATATCTTGGTGTAAATGTTGCAGAAAATGACCTGGTGTGCCTAGCTCTTCTCTAAGGCCTTCCAAAATCCTAGCATAAATACCGGAACTTGGTGAGCAGGAGGGAGAAATTACCGAATTGGGAATGCTTATGGTCTGATTTGGTATAATAATAAATTAGGCAAAATACCAGAGATTGAAATTCATCCAAGGGAGAGGATAAAGAAAATTTTTCATTGGTTGGAAAGGGAAAGAAGGGAAGAGGGAAGAAATATCAAACCAAACTAGATTCCAACCAAGGGGGCAAGAAGAAATACTTGTCCAAAATTAAATGCTTCAATTGTCATGAATTAAAGAATTATGCTACAAAGTGTCCACACAAAAATTATAGAAAGAAGAAATCAAGAGGAGTAGTAGGTGAAGCATTGGCTTCACAGTTCGAGTTAGACTTCATCCTAATTGCATGCATTTTCAGCACTATAATGGGGAGTGTGTGGTACTTGGACTCAGGTGCTTCATTCCACATGACAGGGCATAAAGATATTTCTGTGGCCTAGAGGAGAAATATATCTAGATGCATATTGAGATTGGGGACTACGAAAGGTACAGTGCTACCTGGATTGGTACAGTAACCTTTAAGAGGGAGTTGGGATCCCCTCTTTGCCTCAAATATGTTATGTTTGTACCAGGCCTAAAGAAGAACCTCATCTTTGTAGGAAAAAATGGAAGATTGTAGCTATGATGTGATCTTCAGTAAAGAGAAAGCCTTTATGAGACACATAGCTACCAGGAAGGTGAAGAAGATCAGGGTTTTGTGAAGAACCTATACAAATTTGATGTGGAAGATTGTGTTGCATTGAGAAGTAAGGCAGAGAAAGTTCGGAGTCGAGATGTTGGTGAACTCTAGCATAGAATACTTGGCCAGTTACACCATGGCACCCTTAAAATTATGTAGCAAATAACCATTGGCCTCCCTAAAGGATCACTTGAGAAGCAGGATGTTTGCAATGGTTGTACCTTGGGGAAGTATGTAAAATCCACATTCCATGATCGAGACAGTGAAACAAATGCAGTCTTGGAGATAGTCCAATCTTATGTTTGTGGACCCTTCTCAGCATCCTCCACAGTTGGACATAAATAATATGTTATTTTTATTGATGATTTCTCAAGAAAGTGTTAGATATTCTTCACGCAGAAGAAGGATGAGACATTCTCAAAATTTGTAGAACTCAAGGCATTAGTTGAGAAAGAGACCAAAAATAAGGTGAAGTTTCACTAGTGACAATGGAGGTGATTATTTTTCGAATGACTTACAAGTAATTTTGTGCCAAAGAAGGAATTCGAAGCAAATTGACAGCTCCCCACAACCCACAGCAGAATGGGGTAGCTAAGAGAAAGAACCAGAACATTGTGGGAGTTACGAGAGCTATGCTACATGACCAAGGTATGCCACTGCATTTGAGGGCAAAGGCATGTAACATAGGAGTATAATTCTAGAACCAGAGTACTCATCATATTCTTTGTATGATTACAACGAAGGAGGATTTCTCATGGAGAAAGTTGGATGTGTCTCATTTCATAATTTTTGGAGCCTTTGTTTACTTCCATGTCTCCAAAGATTCGAGGAAGAAACTTCAGCCAACAGCAAAGTTGGGAGTTTTTGTGGGTTATGCTGAAACTCCACACAATTACCAAGTGTACTTACCTTCCCTCAGAATGACATTTTTGTGAATGGATGTAAAGTTTGATGAGGAGAAATCAAAGAGATGCTCTCTTGAGCGGGAGCTTCAAATCCCACTAGAAGATGAGCTTTTGTCTCCAAAGGAGGAGCCTCACGAAAGTTATGGAGCAGCCACAAATGGAGGATCAGAGAGGAGGCAAAGTGGATACATCCACTCAAGTAGAACCATATAGAGAAGGTAGAAAGAGAACCAGGGAATATGATAGATTGGTGCACGATGCGAGGGAGAATGTGGGAGCTTCTTCAAATTTTTGCAAGCAAAGGAGTTCATTTGAGAGGTACACTAGCTACATGGCTCTAATGACTGAGCTTGTAGAGACTTGTTAATTTTTTTCAATTGCAATCAAATTCCACCTTAGATAGCTCAAAAATGAGCAAGATAATGATTGAATTATATTCCCTTTTTTTAGAGGACCAAAATCTACCTAAACGTCACCCAATTTGGTAAAGCGGAAGTTGAGTTTTGAATTAATTTATTCATAAATGTATTATGGAATGGGTCAACCGTAACCACATGGGTAACTTCTTAGTTTAGACTTAACCCCAAGTGGACCCTCATGAAATGCTTTAAATAGAAGAGACCTCAAGCTCATTTAGACACATTCGATTAAGCCATATTCTCTTCTCTTTTTGTCTTGGTTCACATAGGTTTGACAGAAGGAGTTTGCACAAGGGTCTGAAATCACAGGCATAAGGTTTAGTCTGACTTAGGGTTTTCTAATCTCCTGATGTTGGCTTAGGATTTGAAATTTTAGCCCTTGGAAACTGGCACAATGTGTTATGGTAGCATCAAGGGAGCACTGGAAGTTGACACATAGGGTTATGAGAGTGTCTAGGGCTTCAGAGATAGATTAGATTGTATTAGTCCCTAGATGCTTGCACAGAGTGGTCCTAAGAGAATTTGGGCTACCATATATGCTTGTAAAGCAACCTTATGAGAGCATCTAAGGCATGAATCAGGTATGGGTATGTTTTACCTTGGACGCCCTCATCCAGTTCACTTGAGAGCATTGAGATCTATTTCGAATGCAGTCATCCAGTTATTCAAAGAGAATCTAGATATGTTATAGATGCTCATACAACTCCTCCTCCCTGCATCCAAGACTCATGGATGAGATTTCTGTATTCCAAAGATTCAGCTCAATGACAAAAGTGTTTAGAAGTATCCAACAGTTGTCTACAGTTAGTGACAACACACTTCAGTCCTCAGAATCAGGGTTTTGATTATAAGAATGATTAGATATGTTTCATGGATATCATGGTTGTTTTGTTGAATAGATAAAGTTATGGATAATTGTACTCCCTTTTGTTGAATCATTTGATGACGATCTAAGAAGAAGAATATTTGCAAGCGTTTTCCCCATAGTTGGTTTTTCCCTAGTCTCGGACCAATCTTGGTGTCTCTATGCGTGTGCATTCTTTTCTTCTAATGTTCCTTTGTATTTCACTTCATCGATGATGTTGATGTTTTTATTTCTATATAATTGCATATGCTAATGGATAATGTTGTAGATATTAATAATTTAATGGTGATATGGGGTGAACTTATGTATAAATGATGAAATTCAATTATCAAAGAAAAGAACTATGTAACCCTATGAAAAATTAACATGGAATAAGAGCCAAGTTGAAGAAAAGCCATCAAGATCACTCTGATGATGACACATTTGATGGACGCAAGAAGTGGAGGGTGGAGACCTAAAAGAACTCTAAGGTTTGAAGAAAAGCCTAGGAAACTTGATTATTAGATTTTGATGGATTCTATGAGGTTAGGGTTGGAGATAAAACCCTAGTTTATGGAAACTAAATGAGATATGGAACCTAGTTGGTCAATGTGAAGATGTTTAAGAACTTGTGGGAGATTTGATGAAGCCCTAGATGGGATAATCCCTAGTAGACCTAGTTGAAAACCTGAAGGAAACATTGGTATATGGACCATGGACATTAATGGCTCTTGAAAATTAGTTCAAGAGGGAGAGGATCACCTCTCATTAAATATAAGTATTTCTTGACTTATGATGCTTCTTACTTGTTATACTTATAGAGCTGATGATTATGTTTATTGTATGTACTTCCTACATATATATTAAAGTATATGGATGTTTCTAACTTCCTTGATGAGATGTGATGAATAGATCCTTCTTGAGGATCATTTTGAGATGAAGATATAGAAAGAGGTAAAGAGGTACTTGATGAAAAGATGACATAATGCTTCAAATCGCCCATGTCTAATGAGAAGGTGCACAGGTATTTAAATACTACAAGGTATGCATGGTATGTTGTGTTCACCTGTTGGCTCGGTAATCCCTAAGGTATGATAAGAATGTCTCTTTATTTAATAGCTCATACATGCATATGAAAGCGACTTGGATCTATGTTTCCTATGATAAAAAAATTCACCTAGTGTTGAACATTTTGATCTTCTTTAATTCTATGAGGCTATCTAATGTTGATACATTGATACACTTGATGTTTGGCTAAAATTTATGATCTATCTATTGGATATATTGATCCTAGAAACGAGGCTAGCACCATAGCTCTAGTAAATGATACTTTTGGATACTTATCATGATGGAAGGATAGTTCATTGACTCTTATACATGATACTACTGGAAATGCTTGTGATAAGCATGATGAAAACATATGTTAGGGTCCCACCCTAACCCCCTTATTTATGTAGTGGTATCACATCATAATAATAAAGCCCATATTAATAATTGTAAGTGGTTAACCCGCTATTTATTACGGGACCACAGTTAGTTGCAAATGGGCCTAGTATTAGGTAGATGGTATTAATAAAACCCATGGTATTGATCCATGGTATTACATGTATGAGTCATATATAAAGGATAGAGACTCCCTGCGAGGAGCATCATGTGTCTTATTTTTGAATCGAGCTCTTCCTATTGGAGGTTGCCCCCTCGAAGAGGCCAGTGAACATTGCTTCTGAATAATAAACTATTTGCTGTTGACTCTCACTATTCTATGTTCTGGGTATTTTTCTTCGCATATTCTTTATTTGGGTATCCTTTGCATGTTAAAAGCATAACAAGTGGTATCAGAGCTCTTTCCAGGGCCAGTGGGATCTCCATTTCTTAGCAAAAAAAAAAAATTGGCTAGAGACGTGTTCCAGTGTCTTTAAACCACAGGATCTATCATTGAGTGCATAAACCTGCGGATTTGGGGAGGCATGCACGCATGAAATA
Organism: Pinus taeda; assembly: GCA_000404065.3. NCBI lineage: Eukaryota > Viridiplantae > Streptophyta > Pinopsida > Pinales > Pinaceae > Pinus > Pinus taeda. Next base: position 168,326 of record APFE031367276.1, read on the forward strand.
CAAGAGGTGGTCACGCTTGTTGGACTCCCTTGTAACCCCTGTGGGTACCCCTTCGAGTAGTAGCGCATTAGACAGAACTGCGTACGGACTATCTTCCACGTATCTTCTGGGTATATCAGAAGCCTCCTAGCTCCTCTGCAACCTAGCCATAGATAAACAGTCGGCCGTCTTGCTACTACAGTACACCGAGAATAGCACTCGAAGAGATTACTTGCCCATATGATAGGGTAGTCGGGTTGTACGGCTAAGGGTACAGTTGATCCTCCTTAGTTAGAGCCCTGAAACATTGGGTCGAGTACTACTGTCAAACCCTTATGTATATTGCGATCTGTAGCACCTGACACTCCTCGAGACCATAGCTCCCTTTATCTTGGGATCACGCATCATCTCGGCCAAATCCGCTCGTGCAAAGGGGTGCAGCAGCAGCAGATATCAGTCTGATCTATTAGATCCATCAGATCTGCAGTAACAATCTATTCCGCCATTCAGATCTCTCAGATCCACCTGATCTGAGTAGTTGTGTGGGGTTCCTATACCGGAGCATGATTTTCGTAGGACTTTTGACAGCATTAACATTTTGAGGATTCGGCGACTGCAGTATTCCTAAGGGAGTAAAACTCTGTTAGGAGTTTTCTAAGATCTCCTGGGGCGCTTATTGGTGATCTAGGCCATCAGAATCAGGACGATGAGCTGAGCACAGTGCTACCATTCAATTCTTAGTGAAAAAAAAAATTGACGGTCCCAAATTTTAAGAAGCATAAGGTCTGTGCATGGTAGCAACTAGAGCCCAAGCGATGGCCAATGAGAGGATGGACAAACTTGAAAAAATCTTGCAATCCATCCAATTTCAGCTAGACAATCTAATAGTATTAGTCCCGAACACAATCCAGAAGGGCAAGGAGGTAGCCCATGAGGAAGAGAATATTGGAAATGGACACAGTGAGGGTGAGTCTAGTCATTCTCCTCACCTCTCGGGCTCCCAAAAACAACAATCCTGTCCGAGACCTCCCAAATTGGATATGCATAAATTTGATGGTTCTCACCCAGTGGCATGGATAGCACAAATGGAGCAGTATTTCAATTTGAATAACATCCTAGATGATGAGACTCAGCTTATGGTGGGGAGCATGTACTTGGATAATGAAAGGTGGCAATGGTGGGAATGGCATCAACGTTGCAATATAGCTTTTAGGACTTGGGACAAATTCAAAAAATCTCTTACAGACCGCTTTGACCAGGAATCTGCTTTTTTGGGTCATCTTACTAAGCTCCGATAGACGGGCATAGTGGATGAATATATTACAACCTTTGAAGCCTAAGCCTTCCGCACTAAGGGTCTCTTAGATGTGTTCTACACGGAATGTTTTATCAGCGGTCTTAAAGAGGCCATAAAAGCCCATGTCCAACTGCACCACCCTCCCACATGGATTGAGGCTTGCAAGGTAGCTCGTAACGTGGAACATGCCTTAGCAACCCTAGCCACTCGCCCAAATTTCATTGCCAAGGGTCGCACCACACAGGCTCACAGCATGACTCAAACACTTAAGGTTCAAAAGGTGTCAACAGTAGAAATGGCCGAAAGAAGAAAGCAGGGATTATGTTACTACTGTGATGAAAAATACTCACCAGGTCACAAATGTAAGGAGCCCAAATTTTTTCAAATTGATGCCACTGATTACAGCTCATCGGAGGAAGATCCACCACTTGAGGAACCTGAGGCGGTAGAAGAAGATAACCAAAAGGACAATGTCCCCGACGAACTAGTTATTTCACTGCATGCTCTAGCAGGGATTTCTTCACCTCAAACTCTTAAAATCAGAGGTTTTATTAAACATCGCCCAGTAATAGTCCTGATTGATAGTGGAAGTACACATAATTTCATCTATCAAAAAGTCACAGAAGCAGTGCATTGTTTTTTACAAGCAGTTTCTAACTTCCAAGTCCAAATTGCGGATGGGGGCACAATGAAATGTGAAGGCCGCTGTGAAAATGTCAAACTTCAAATGGGGGATTATCAGTTGAAGACCCACATGTTTGCAATACACATGGGTGGGTGCGACATTGTCCTAGGGGATGAATGGCTTCGCACTCTGGGGACAATCACAATGGATTTCCAGGAGTTATATATGAGTTTTAAGCAGAACAACTCCACACATACCCTCCGTGGACTCCAGGCGGGAGCCCCCTATATCATCAGCTAGCATAGGATGGAAAAATTGCTAAAAAAGGGACATCATGGAGTTATAGCTCAATTTAATGCCATCCAGGGAGTCGAAACTATGTCTCTGTCGATTCACCCAAAGATGCAATAGATTTTAAATAACCATATGCCGGTCTTTGACAAACCTCATGAGCTTCCACCCTCGAGAGAGGAACATGATCATAGCATCACCTTGGTTCCTGGGGCCCAACCCCCAAATGTGCACTCCCACAGATATCCGTTCACCCAAAAGAATGAAATAGAAAAAATAATCAAGGAACTTTTGGAAGCAGGGGTCATACGTCCCAGCATTAGTCCTTATTCATCACTGGTGGTCATGGTACTCAAGAAAGATGGGGAATGGCGGATGTGTCCAAACTTCAGGGCCCTCAATAAGTTGACAGTCAAACATAAAATTCCCATCCCGGTGGTTAATGATTTGCTCGACGAACTCAATGGGGCTCAATTCTTCACTAAGTTGGATCTTCGCTCAGGCTACCACCAAATTCTCATGAAGGAAGTCGACATTCCAAAAACCGCTTTCCGAACTCATGAAGGCCATTATGAGTTCTTGGTCATGCCATTTGGTCTTTGTAATGCCCCATCTACTTTTCAGAGCCTTATGAACCATCTTCTCGAACCATATCTCAAGAAATTCGTTCTTGTCTTCTTCGATGACATCCTCATCTATAGTTGTACTTGGGCCGCACATCTTCAACATGTAGATCTACTTTTGCAACTGCTCTGCAAGCATCAATTATTTGTTAAGATGTCCAAGTGTTCGTTTAGCATGGAAGAAGTTGAGTATTTGGGCCACATTGTGGGGCGTGCAGGTGTCAAGGTGGACCCCAAAAAGATCTAGGCAATGCAGGATTGGCCTCAACCTAAGACTTTGAAGAGTCTGAGCGGATTTTTGGGTCTCATAGGCTATTATCGCAAATTCGTCTGCAATTATGGTTTGGTCGCATAGCGAAGCCCCTCACGCAACTCCTGAAGAAAAATTCATTGTTCTGGAATGAGGATGCACAACAGGCATTTACAGCTCTCAAAAGTGCCATGTGTTGAACTCCAGTCTTAGCACTACCAGATTTCACCAAATCTTTTGTCATTGAATGTGATGCTTTGGGTATAGGTATTGGGGCAGTTTTAATGCAGCAAGGTTGACCTTTGGCCTTCACAAGCCAACAACTAAGCGGGAAGAATCTAGGTCAATCTACCTATGAGAAGGAAATGATGGCCATCTTACATGCAGTAGAGACCTGGCGACCTTACTTACTGGGGCGACATTTCCAAATCCACACAGACCATCACAGTCTTAAATATTTTTTGGAGCAATGCCTATCCTTCCCACAACAAAATAAATGGCTCACCAAAATGCTAGGATATGATTATGAGATCGTTTACAAAAAAGGGCAAGAAAATAGGGTAGCAGATGCATTATCTCGCCAATTTGAGGAAGAAAGCACCCTGCTAGCAATTTCCCTTCCCATTCCAGAATGGATTGAAGAGGCTTGCAGGGAATGGTTTTCACATCCCAAGCTCTCCCAACTCATTTCTTAATTGCAGGCGGATCCAAATCCCACCAAGGGCTACTTGTGGCAGAATGAGATTCTTCGCTACAAGGACAGAATCTTAATATCACCAACATCCAACCTCAAAAGTCGCATTTTGGCATAATTGCACTCATCCCCCCTTGAAGGACATTCAGGCTTTCAGAAGATGTATGCTCACACCAGAAGATCATTTTTTTGGACAGGCATCAAAAAGGACATCCTTACTTTTGTAGCAGAATGCGATGTATGTCAACGCCACAAAGGGGAGACCGTCAAAACACCAGGCACATTACAACCATTGCCCATCCCGGCATCAATATGGACGGAGGTTTCTATGGATTTCATTACAGGTCTTCCAAAGTCTGGAAACAAGTCAGTCATCATGGTGGTTGTGGACAGACTTTCGAAGTATGCTCATTTATGCGCCCTACCCCATCCGTTTACACAAACTTTGGTCGCTCAATCTTTCATGGATCAGATCTTCAAATTGCATGGCATGCCCACTTCTATTGTGTCCGATCATGACCTGATCTTCACCAGTAATTTTTGGCAGGAACTCTTCAGGCTACAAGGCACCCATCTAAAACTCAGCACTTCCTATCATCCACAAACAGATGGTCAAACAGAAGCCGTCAACAAATGTCTGGAAACCTACCTTAGGTGTTTCACTTCAAAAAAGCAACATTTGTGGGTTCAGTGATTACCTCTGGCTCAATGGTGGTATAACACCAACTATCATGCCACCACCAAAATGACTCCTTATGAAGCAGTATATGGTCAACTCCCTCCTTCCCCTACTTCTTATATCAAAGGATGATCAAAGGTACAAGCAGTGGATCAACTCCTAGAAAGTCGTTCAACCATGCTCACCCATCTTAGAGAGAATCTTCATCAAGCTCAAAACCACATGAAGCAACAGGTAGATCAGCATCACTCAGAGCGCCAATTTCAGGAAGGGGATCAGGTATTTTTGAGGCTACAACCCTATAAGCAAACATCACTTAAAGACAAGGGTTGTCAGAAACTATCTCCGAAATTCTACGGACCATATCAAGTACTTCAGCGCATTGGAGAAGTAGCATACAATGTTGGCTTTGCCACCTACGACAAAAATCCATCCAGTTTTCCATGTCTCATGCCTCAAGAAAGTGATTAGGAAAAATTGAATAATTCAAACCAGTCTACCTGAATTGGACAAGGAAGGGTCAATCTAGCTCCAACTTGAACAGGTCATGGACACACGAGAACAACCCCTGTGTGGCCGAGTGATTAAGGAAGTCCTCGTCAAGTGGAAAGACACCTCTCCGGAAGATGCAACTTGGGAACCAACCACTATTCTTCAGCAGCTTCAGCCTTGAGGACAAGGCTATTCTTAAGGGGGGGGCATGTTAGGGTCCCACCCTAACCCCCTTATTTATGTAGTGGGATCATGTCATAATAAAGAGTCAATAAATCCCATATTAATAATTGTAAGTGGTTAACCCGCTATTTATTATGGGACCACAGTTAGTTGCAAATGGGCCCAGTATTAGGTAGATGGTATTAATAAAACCCATGGTATTGATCCATGGTATTACATGTATGAGTCATATATAAAGGATAGAGACTCCCTGCAAGGAGCATCGTGTGTTTTATTTTTGAATCGAGCTCTGCTCTATTGTAGGTTGCCCCCCCGAAGAGGCCAGTGAACATTGATTCTGAATAATAAAGTATTTGCTCTTGACTCTCACTATTCTATCTTCTGGGTATTTTTCTTCACATATTCTGTATTTGGGTATCTTTTGTAGGTTAAAAGCATAATAGCATATGGAAAGGAGATTGACACTCTAGTTGTTTCGGTAAAGTTTTATTGAATGACCTTACTTGATCTTATTTATCATGATAAGCATGGTAACCTTGATGTTAGAGGTATAACTATGAGATTTATATTCTAGATCTCTTACTTCATGTGTTCATGTCTTGATGGGATGAGTAACTATGGGAAAGTTGAATGCCCTAATTTAATGGAGTGATCTGATAGATAGTGTTATTATGCTCATAATCTCTAAGATATGATGTTGCATCTATATGTTTCTTAGAGTCTAATATTTGATGAAATATTGATGTCATGATGCTAATAGCCATGATAGATATATGTTTATGATCTAACGGATTTGTTGTTGCTTTAATCAAGTAGAGACAAGTTGATGACATGAATGAACATGAATGGTGTAGATCCCCATTCAAAAGAAGAATCTCTTCTGAAGACTCTTACTCATATTACTATTTTCATTTTTTGTTGTCGAAGAATTATTTATGTGCATATGACACTATTGGTCTGCAACAAAGTCTCAGATCTTAAGCTTGTACATAAATTAGGGTTTATGCTCCAGACACAGTCACAGATCTGGGAGATATCGTCCCTGCTTGCATGCATGCTAAGGCCCAAAGAGCGTTTAGGCAACTAAATATGCTCCCGTGCTAACTTGAAGGGATCATCCAGGGGTTTGACTACAGTTGACCATCATCTAAAGCTTTCTGAAGTTGTCTAAACTCTAAATCAAGGTGTCTCTGACAGATTTTGCCACTGTAATATAATTTCTAAAATTGTTGAGTTAAATTGTTAATCAATGTGCATGAAATCAGATGTTCACCTAGGATATTCCAATCCTATAGATGTGTGGGATATAACAGCAAGATATGCAAGTAGGAAAAGGTCAAATGTTTTCCATAATATGAACATGCAAATTAAACTTGTGTTTGCAGGTGACTAGGACATACATATAGATATGTCACTATGTTTTTTCTACAAGATGTTGGCATGATTTGGCTTACTGATATATATGAACATTTTTCTGTCATGATGCTTGGAAATAAATTTGAATTGATGATTGAGATATGCTTTGACTATAGATCTCTCTATAAAATCGAATTTGGACTTGACCTGATGATTAAAGATCTGATTTGATGATTGTTGAATTTCCCTAATGTCTATGATATGTGGTCATAATGACTTATATGGGTATTTGAAAAAATGATTTTGTAATGGCCTTCTCATTCCTAGCACAATGGTTAAAGTATTGATAGTTTTGATTCAGCATGAACATGGAACTTACATGACTCATCCTTGGTGTATGCATTTGCATCTAGTGACAGAAATTACTTATGTTATGATTATGACCTGATAAAGTTTGAATTGATATTGCATGACTGATTACAACCAGTTGGCATGATAATAAATAAAGTCAAGACTTGATATGATCTCTCCCTATCGCTCGGTTGAAAGAATTGATACTATGATATTGATGACTTTGATAATAGTTTTGATCTGACTTTTGAGCTTTGATAACATGATTTTGTTGATATGATTTTACAACATTGATTTATGTAAGGCTGATTATGATGGATTTGTAAGCCATTATTCTTAGAGAATTGCATGAAGCAAGCTCCCCGATCTAGATATGTCTATATTTGATTGTTACCTGATGAAGTCAGGATGATGAGTTCCAAGGTATGGCTTTGATTTTTATTATGGTTTTGGTTTTATATCCTGATGATCTACTTGTGATAGGTGATGAGCCTTTGATGATATAAATCATAGGGAGATGGCTTCTAAAGCCCGAAATGATGTATCATGGCATGATGAATCGATTTTTGGAATTTGGGAAATAAATTCCATATTGCAAAGCTATTGGAAAATGTTTTTGAAGAATGAAAATGTAAATTCTTGGATAATTTAATTTGAAGTTCAAAAACGTTGTTGAACTTGACATGGCATCCAACAGTTGATTGAAGCATTGATGTTTATTTTTGAACATCCATCTGTATATGTATATGTATATGTATATGTATATGTATATGTATATGTGTATGTGTGTGTCTAATATAATATATATATATATATATATATAATATATATATATATGATATATATATATATATATATATATATATATATATATATAATGTGCATAGAACCTAAATAAATTCATGATTGAGCTGCTTCATTCACTTAGAGTTTCCACCGAGCATGCTCTGAAATATTTGCATGAGGTGTTCTATTTTTTAGGATGACATATTTCTCCTATGATATGTGACTACATGGATGTATTGTTAATATTTGAGATTAATGTTGATAAGAACATTTGGATACTACTTTAGTATGAGATATGCCATGATATCTTGGATGAGAGGTCCATAGTGAGATTGAGGATGAGTACAATGTTGCTAGCATGACTAGTTGTGAGGCAAGCTAAAGAATCTCCTTTGAGAGTTGTCTGAGCATGATCTGGATATGACATGAATACATTGTGATGACATAGAGTGAGCTTCGATTGGTATGAAGTTCCATATTTATAGTTGGGACCGACATACTCTCACACATTGAGACAGTGTAGTTGTTCAAAACAAGCTCAAGCTTGTGGTTGGCACCTCCTTGAGAGGGAGGATGATTATGCTATCCTTTTGTGATTTATATGATTATTTATGTTATGGCATGATATTTGATTTTATGTCCTATATGAACAAGGAACAACTTCTATTTAGAAAAGATGATACCAGATATGAGTATGATGAGAAAAACGCTGATCGAAAACACTGAGCCAACTCTTCCTCCCTGTATGAGCTCCAAGGGTGAGGAATTGAGATAGAGGGATCTTAGGGTTGAGAGAGCTCTAGACAATAGGATATGACCCCTATATGTTACCCATAGGGTTGAGGATGATGCTCCCCTATCTTTATAGGGTCGTAGAATGTTACTCCCTTGTCTGGTCTTTGTAGAGTATACCCTAATTGTCATCATACCGACAAGAAGGGCTTGTTGGGAATATCACTTCTTGTTTGGCCAACGAGTTGAGAGTGTAATTGGGGGTGTACAACCCAAGGTGATTATGTTGCAAGTGTTCTACCACATGACTACTGAGAGTCATTGTTGGGGAGATTAGTATGAAATAGGATTGAGTTGAGAGTCACTCCACTTTTGATATTTTGGGTTGAGGGTAAGCTCCCCGATGAGATACCAGGGTCGAGGTACACTCCCCTGTGTGTTTGGATATCCTATTTCTAGATATGGGGTTGTATATGTATAGCTCCCCCATGAAATTCTGGGTCAAGATGTGCTCCCCGATGTGGTTCCAAGTTGAGATGTGCTCCTTGATGACATGCTCTCTGATTACATTTGATGATGATATTCTGAGTAGCAACCCGTTGGCAGAGATTTTAGGCAACATGCTTATGGATAGATGGAGGTAGCTTGAGCTCCCCTCTAGTAACAAATTCTTCTTCTTATAGATCCGATAATGTTCAGCATACGAGCAAGAACAATTAAGAGATAAGCAGGAATAACCAAAGGATAGATCAATATGTACAATGATGATTTGTGATGATGGGACACTTGAGATGGACATGAAACGATGACTACATGACAAATATTATCAGTGATGGTACGTGATGATACTTGAAGATTTCATAATGACATATTGATTGATGGATAGATATTAGAAGGTGGAATTCTCTCTAGTTGAGAGGAAGTGTTAATTTTTTCAACTGCGATAAAATTCCACCTTGTATAGATCAAATGACTGAGATGATGATTTCATTAGATTCCCCTTTTCGAGAGAACCAAAATCAACCTAAATATCACCCAATTTGGTCAAGTAGAAGTTGAGTTTTGAATTATTTTATTCATACATGTATTATGGAATGGGTCGACCCTAACCACATGGGTAACTGCTTAGGTCAGCCTTAACCCCAAGTGAACCCTCATGAAATCCTATAAATAGAATAGACCTCAAGCTCATTTGGACACATTCGATCAAGCCATATTCTCTTCTCTTTTTTTCTTGGTTCACACAGGTTTGACGGAAGGAGTTCGCACAAGGGTCTGAAAACCAAGGAAAATTTTAAGGATGAAAATTGTATTAATGTTTAGAATCCTTAGCGAATCTTACTAGTCCCCTAATTGCAAATTATAAAATATTTGTTGATATCTTTGTAAAAATGTGCAAATTTCTAATAGTTTTATATATATTCTTTATACAATTTTAGAAATTTTTAAGGTAAAATAAGTTTATACTATCAAATTTGGGCGAATCATCTTTAGAAAAAAATGGAAATTTACAAATCAGTTTTCTGGAAAAACCGTGGAAAATTAGCCCATTTGTGAATATTAACCCTTAAATTTTTCCATGCTGAAAACACAGGTGTAAGGTTTTCTCTAACTTAGGGTTTTATGATCCCCGGATGCTAGCTCAGAACTTGAAAGTTTAGTCCCTGGATACTAGAACAATGTGTTATAGGAGCATCCAAGGAGCCTTGGATGTTGGAACAGTGGGTTATGAGAGTGTTCAGGGCTTCAGAGACAGATCGGGTTGTATTAGTCCCCGGAAGCTTGCACAAAGTGGTCCTGAGAGCGTCTGGGCTTCCATAGACGCTCACATAGAAGCCTTATGAGAGCAGCTAGGGCTTGAAGCAGGTATAGTTATGTTTGACCTCGTACACCCTCATCAAGATCACCTGAGAGTGTCCAAGTCTATTCCGGATGCAATCATCCAGTTATGCAGAGAGCGTCCAGATCTGCTATAGACACTTTCACAACTCCTCCTCCCTACGTTGAGGACTCATGGATGATATTTATGTATTCTGAAGATTCTGCTCAGTGACAGCAGTATTCAGTGGTATCTAGTAGTTGTCTATATTCAGTGACAACCCACTCCAGTCCTTAGAATAAGGGTTTTGATTATAAGCATGATTAGATATGTTTCATGGATATCATAGTTTTTTTGTTGCATAGATAAAGTTATGGATCATTGTACTCCCTTTTGTTGAATCATTTGATGAAGATCTAATGTTTGCAAGGGTTTTCCCCATAGTGATTTTTGACTTGGTCTCAAATCAATCTTGGTGTCTCTATGTGTGTGCATGTTTTTCTTCTATTGTTCCTTTATATTCTGCTACATTGATTATGATGATATTGTTCTTTCTATATAATTGCATATGCTAATGGATAATGGTGTAGAACTAAATAATGTAATGATGATATGGGGTGAACTTAATGTATAAATGATTAAATTCAATTATCAAAGCAAAGAATAATGTAGCCCTATAAAAATTAACAAGACTGAGCCATCCTCTTTTGAGGAAGTAGTTAAGCAACCAATTTGGGTTGATGTAATGGTGGAAGAATATGAATCCATCATGAAGAACAATGTTTGGGAAGTGGTCCCAAGACTAGTAGATAAATCAGTTGTGGGTTCGAGATGGATCTTCAAGGTTAAGCATGTAGAAAACAGAAATATAGAGAAGTATAAGGCCGAATTTTTAGCCAAAGGATTATCTCAAGTTGAGGGAATTGACCATGAGGAAACATTTGCTCCTATATCAAGGTATTCATCCATTAGATCAATTCTTGCTTACGCAGATGGGGTGGAATATACCAGATGGATTTTAAAAAAACATTTTTCAATGGTGTTCTTGAGGAGGAAGTGTACATATAGAAACTAGAAGGTTTTGATATATTTGATCGAGAGTCTCATGTGTGCAGACTCGGACAGGCATTGTACGGTCTCAAACAGCCACCCCAAGCTTGGTACACTGGGATCGATAATTATCTCACTAGATTGGGCTTCACCAAAAATGAATTGGATGTGAACCTCTATGATATTTTGGTAGAAGTTAAATTGCTTATCATTTTTTTTATATGTTGATGATTTAATATTGATAAGGGGTGAGCACCTTATCAGCTCTTGCAAGGAGGACCTTGCAAGGGAATTTGAGATGAAATACTTGGGTCTTATGCACTACTTCCTCAAGGTTGGAGGTATGGCAAGGTGATGGGGAATTGTTTGTGTCTCAAGGAAATTATGCCACCAAGATACTACAGAGATTTCACATGGAGAGTTGTAATCCCATGGAGACACCTTAGCGACCAACAGGAGGAATGAGAATCCCACTTCGGGTGAAGAGGTTGATGTTACCATTTACTAGTAGCTACTGGGTTCACTCATGTATCTTGTGAACACATGACCCTATGTGTGCTATGCAGTTAACCAGCTGAGCCAAGTTATGGTTAGGCTGAACAAATTGTAATTGAAGGAAACTAAGCATGTTTTACAGTACCTTAGAGGCACTACCCAATATGGATTATTGTACAGACAAAAAGAAGGATTGAAGTTTTATGGCTTCACAAATGTAAATTGGTCAGGGATTCCATCCGAGCGAAAGAGTACATCAGGTGGAATTTTCAGTGTTGGACCCACAACAATTTCCTAGTATAATAGGAAGCAAAGGTTTGTGGTGCTCATCTCAGCAGAAGTTGAATACATGGTTGCAAGTCAAGAAACATGTGTGGTGATCTGGATGAGAAAAACACTTATGAGATTTTTGGTCTAGAGATGGATCCAACTTTGATCTATTTTGATAATCAGAGTTGCATTAAGCTCTATGAGAATTCGGTATTTCATGATTGATCCAAGCATATAGATATTCAGTATATCATTTACGATACTATGTGAAAAGGAGGATAATGTTGCTACAATACATTCTGACAAAGGAACAAGATGCTGACATCTTAACAAAGGCTTTGTTAAGAGGGAAGTTTGAATTCCACAGGTGTAGGATATGGGTGGTTGATAATCCCTTTCTGGCTAAGAGGAAGTGTAGCAATAAATGCTCAATTTGACTTTGCCTTGGTCAAATTGAGAAAATTCGAAATTTCCACATCAGCAAACAACTTGGAGGAAGTTAAATGAGGTGACATGGCTCTTGTCACTTAGTTAGATCATTGAGTAGTGAGAATAGTTATTCTTTTGCAGGTTGAGATCAAAGCTGAAGATAGAAATTGTAATAGATTCTATATTCGTCTAATTAATGCAAGAAGGATTAAGGGGTTTTTACCAGTTGTTTTCCCCTACATACATTTGTGTACTTGTGTATGTGATGGATGCATGTTTCTGAATGTTGTTCTAAATTGTGAATTAATTTCCACATATAATTAGAGTATAATTATGTCTCTTGATTTAGATTAAATTTATTGAGCATTTGCAATTCTATCACCATATTTCTCTAAAGAATTCTAGGGTTTGAAGGAAGCCCTAGGGAGCCCTTGTTCTTACAATGAATTTTAGGGTTTCAGAGAAACCATATGAGGGGCCTGGATATGGTAAAGGCTTGGGTTCTACAATATATCTCTAGTGTAATTATGATTAGTGAAAAACTATTGAGTTATTCAAGTATCTATGACATATTCAAAGTAACCCTAGATGGGTCTATCTCCCTATAGGAGATGATGTGATACAGTGGTCATCTTATACATTGATAGATAAGCCTGAAAAGAGATCAAGGATACAGGTGGTGCTCAAGAGGAAACATTTATTCTTCTACAAATGACATTAACTTATGGTTGATGGTTTGTGGTGCAGGATCAAAAGGGAGTTGATGGCTTCCCACAATTCACATTAAAGATAAGTATTAAATTCAAGACTTATGTTATTTATTTATGACACTGCTCTTGTTTAGATTTATCATGTTTATACTATTGTTTATTCTTCCTACATGATTATTTGAATGCTTCTAACTTCTTGTATGAGGATGTGATCCATCTTGAGGATCATCGGGATATAGAGTAATGCAGGAAGATTTAGTTGGTGCAGGATAATGAAGAATCCACTTTCATATATATAAAATAAAGATAGTCCTCCCTCATTATCAAGTACTATTTCATTAGGCTTATTTACTTTTGTTATTATTGCTCTTGCTTTTGTTCTAGGGTCATCAAATACATCATACAGATGAAAGGAACTAGTCCTCAATATCGAGATTGAGGAGTATGAAAAATGATTAGATTGGCACTTGATACATGGATGAGAGATTAAACCTTGAAGGAAGGATCCCATTCTCCCAATTTTATATCTATGACTAAAAGAGACCTCTTATTCAGAGGGAGAAGATTGTCATGTAACGATGAGATATTCTGAGGTATGGAGAATATGAGAATCAATATGTCCTTCATGCAAGGACCATTCTAGATGAAAAAATGTAGTAGTGCCAGATGCCTCAACAATGTTAAATTCATCAAGGATAAGAAATATGTTCTCACAAGGAGAGGACTGTAGCTCCAGTTTCCAGATGCACTATTATCATATGTTTGTAAAGTTTCTACCTCCATAATGTACTTAATGAAGAAGCGTACTTGGAGATGCCTCGGTCTTTAAGGCACATGAGAAAGGGACTCGTGATTTCAGATTAAAGAAATTCCCATATGGACTCAAAGCAGGTCCCTTAGACTTGGCATGTTTGGAATGATGAGAATATGATGTGGACTCCAATCACTCCTCATGATTGAAAGTATATATTTGACATTTGACTTTATATATGCTAATAATATATTTATGGAAGGATCAAATCACCTCATTGAGAGGGAGTTGACCTCTAAGCCTTGATGATAAACTACTTGAGATTAGAATTTTAACAGAGAGATGATGAGGACTTCCTTGTTAAGTATGTTGTCAGAGACTTGGCATGATGGATTATATTGAAGCAATCGAGAGAGACTCTTCTTCATATTTAGATTTGGTGGATCTCATAATAAGATGGTAGTCAGATGGATCCTTAATTTGTAGTGTGTTCCCTGAGCCAGATAGAGCTTGGACATGTATATTGGATTGTTGCTAAACATGTCCTAAGATATCTACATGAAACTATTAATCATGGATGGAGATACACTGTCAAACTTCATGGATATACCGATGTTGACTAGACTGGAAATGTTGTTGATAGGAAGAGCACATTTTGGTGTTGCTTTAGCTTGAGTTAAACCATAGGAAAATAAATTGTTGCTAGTGTGGTTATATCCGAGGAAGTTTGGTTGAAAAAATATCTTTGGATATCTGTTTAAGGATGTGTTGGACATGAATTTCATAGAATCCCATGTCCCATGACAAGTCAAAGAAAATTGAGATTAGATATTCCTATATCGAGATATGGTACAGAGAGGGAGCAATGAGGCTCCAACACAGAGGTAGCAATGAGGTTCTAGCACAAAGGGAGTAGTGAGGATTCAACATATGAGCAAATTTTTGACATTTTTGGTCTTCAGATAGAAGCTTGGACTGGTGGATGTCACCCTTCTGGGAAGGGGTCACAACTGATCACAAACAGTGAGCTATGGGAGCTCATGGGAGCATGGGGTACTCCTTTAGACCTATAGGTTTAGAAGATCCTTATCATTTTTTTGGTAAGTTTGAATTTCCTCTAGTCAATTCGGGGACTTGGTGGAGTACATGCCCCAACATGCATCCTATCCACAAGTTGGGCTTCTTGGGATTACCACTCATATGGCCAATGAGTGAGGAGACCTAGGTTGGAAGATATTTACATATGGAGGACGTGTCTGGTAAGTTAATCTCCCTAAGTCTAGGATGCATGGTGTTCAACCCCTTGATCACTAAGATCAAGTTGGGTGACAGTGTTGGAAGATCTTTGTCATTTATGACCAATCATATCTCCCCTATGTTGAAATTTTGAATAATATGACACTTATTCACAGAGATTATCCTAATTATAAACTATTTGCATAATGCATGCATAATACATAACCTCCTCTACGTTGATCATCAATTTTGCAGTGTTAAGAAACAATCGCATGCACACATTGAAGCATAAATCACACATACCAACACAATATATCATGGGGAAAGCATAAAGCTGAAAACCCCCAACTATCTGTATATTATATTGATTGAGAACATGTAACAATACATAGTACAATACTCCTCGCAAGCACTCAGTACTATCTCCACCTGTTACACACAAACTAGCTCGATCTGAATCACTCACTGGCTCAAATCACCCTCCGCTGGCT
>APFE031367276.1:187516-224217 GCA_000404065.3 Pinus taeda
TTCTATTTTTAGCCTGGCAGTCTAAAAATAGACTCTGCCCATATGTCTAAAAATAGAAGTCCATATATTTTTACCAACTTGACCAATCATCCACAAATAGCATCTTGCAACTCATAGACCATGATCCATATGTCTAAAAATAGACTTTGCACCAAAAAATAGCTAGCATGCACACTTAGTGAAGGCGACTTCTTTTCACTAAGCTCCATCATCTTGTTGCATTTTCAACACCCTATTATCGAATATATAGGGTTGGAAGATATTTACCATAGTGGTAAATCCTATCTCCCCTATTATTTATATGGATTTCAATCAAGTAGTTAGACATGGGGTTGGAAGATCCTTGTCATTTTGAGAAGTCATATCTCCCCTATTGTCCTTGAAATAGTGTTGGAAGATCCTTATAATTTTGTATAAGTTTATCTTCCCTATGATGATTCTTCTTCTTTAGATTGGTACATCATTTTTCATTTTTGATGAGGTCATGACGCTTGACCTGGACACTTGTAGGGTTTGGAATATGTTTACCTTTACAGTAAATCGATCTCCCCTATCGTCAGTTGTGGATTATTATTCTTCTATGAGACTGTTACACTGAAATTTGTCACCATGGCTATCTGCAGTTAAATAGCCATTTTGTCCTCCTTGTCAAGCCTCAAACCTTTGCTCTTCATGTCAAACTTCAAAAAGAGAGAAAGTCACTTTAAAACATGTTTACCTCTGGGTACGCAGGTTCGCTCTACCTTGCCTCGTGTACGCACTCCAAACACACTGTACCTGCGTACTTGTACGCTCTGTAAGCTAAAGGTGGGGTGCGTACCCCTGTAAAGGTCAAAAGGCACGAGTTTCATCTTTAAAAAGTTACTTGTGGTCACTTCTAGAGCCTTCTAGAAGAGTGTTTGACGTGTATTGAGTGCCTCCAGATGGTTCATGCATCCCTATGATAGAAGAACTTATCCCATCAAGAGAGGAGCTACCCCATCCAAAAGAGGGAGTATCCCATTGATGTTGGAACTGAATAACTTCCTCTAGAACACTATAAATACAGGCCTTGGGCCAGAGGAGGGGAGGTTAAAAGCTGAACATTCTAAAGGGTAAATGCTGCTGGAATTAGGACTTCCATTGTTGACTTGTGAGGAGAGATCACTATCCTTCCTTGTTGCCATATTGGGAGTGGGTGAGCTTGTCAAAGTAGAGGAAATCTCTTGTTGGACCCTGGGAGGAGCTTGCACAACACCAAGGCTCAGGTTGTAATGGTTCCTTTTTTTTTCCTTAATACAAATAAGTCCATTCTTCTCAATGATTTGTTGTTAATGAATTATTTCATGTACTCCTTGGTCTATGTGATGAATATGCTTTGTTTTATGAAATATTCAGGTGTTATGTAAATCGTTTGTCTTGTTAGTGTATGCAGGTCTTAAAGTGAAGGAGGAGCTCATCTGGATCAGCAAGGCTGGACTGCTACAACAAGCATTGGACCTAAGGATCGAAAAACACTTGGTTTCTCATAGAATAATGTATATTTAGAGAAGGATTGCTCTTGTTTGTCTTGTTTGTCACTAGAGAGTCTTAGACTCCTACGGAGGTTAGGTTTGTCCGCAAAAATAACTCTTTCTGCATGACATCCCCTTTCCACTGAATCTCTTCGGCATCAATTCTGAATGCAGATTCCAGAAATGGTCCTCATCGTGCACATCCTTCTTGTAGTGAGTGTACAATGGTGTTTCTCTATCCCCCTTACTCACTGTGATGGTATTCTTGTCCTCCCCTTTTACTTTCTTCTGGAATTTCCATGTTGAGGCTTGAATGACATCTTCTTGGTTTGGTCATCTCAATTTCTCTTTCGTCAGCTTTCAAGATGTATAGCTTTAATGTTGGATGTATCAATTGAAGTAGTCTCAAATAGTAACATTGAGTGTCTAATGTAACTATGCATCGCACCTATGTTCTTAGTTACAATTTCAGGTGCTTCTATTGAGATGCCCATATTCAGTGCTTGTTTCTGAAATTATTTCATGAATATTTGTACATTTTGGCCCTTACCTTACCTTAATCGTTGCAAGTCCATAAGTTCCTTTTTATTATAACCCATAGGGTGGACTTGGTATTTTAATGCAGGAATAAAACAAGACAAATAGGATAGAAGGCTACTTGACTTCGTGCTTCCCTTCTATAACTTTCTCTCCCACCAAATGAGAGTAGTGTTGCTCAACCAAAGATATGATAACTGGACTTTTGCCTCATCTTCTTCAATCTTCTAGATTTGACAATAAATCTCTATGTGCCTAATCCAATTATTGAGTTGTTATGCACTACATTCTCCATTGTACGTGGGTATATCGAACTTCACGTCTAACTTGAAGAACGGTTTCTTAGAGATATATATGGAATTTCTATGAGAGTGATGAGAACTATCACTGAAATAAGGATAGGGAGGAGGATCTTCTCCACCACCTTCCTGATTTACTGATTCATGATCATTGACATCCTTCTTCTCATGCCCAAGTGCCTTCTCATACTTTGTGAACAACTGGTCCACTTTCCCTACCATATTGTAGAATATGTTTTGAAAATTTTATTCCTCTTCCTAATGAGCTTCTTCAGTGGCCATGTTTCCTCTTCGTTGTGAACATCCTACTTAATGATCAAATGAGTTAATCATTCCTTGTCCTTTTCACAACTTGTTCTCGGTTAGCATAAACTCGTGTAGTTCACATCTAGAAAGACCGCTCCAACACCAAACTTGATACAAGATATTTTACTTACACTTGCATTATAATTACATATAACATAGTTAATTAACCATGAAGCTTAAAACAATACATAAAAATGTGGAAATAGTCAGAAGAACACAAAAACACATGACACAATCATTTGATTATGGAGTTTGTTGAGTTTGGACTATGTCTCTGGGCCCTACTCAATAGTGGGGAGGCCTTCTTTTTATTAGTGGCATAAAAGAGAAAAATTACAACAACAAGAAATTACAACCCTTATACCTCCAAGTTAATTAATGGGTACAGAATGAAGAGCCTAGCTTTGAAAACAGACAGAATCGTTGAACTCATAGCGAAAAATAATGCAAAAATGCTTATCCGAACTCTCAATTTAGAAAATTGGTCCTTCTACAATGCTTTGAAAACCCTCCTACTACTCAAGTCAAGGTTCCAGCCTACTGCTAGGGTCAAGGTCTACTGTATGTAGTAAAATATGTGTACTCAGCCAGTCCTCCCCCTTTTCTTCTACACACGAGTCATATATAAAGGATCATGGTTGCATCCCTCGAAATTGGGTGAGTTTCAACATAATACCCAAGGTTTCATCTTATCACCGGGCAATCAAATTCCTAGACACAAAGTCTTGTGATAATTATGGTCCCGACAGGAACACTCACTTATAACATAATGTCTTTGTGTCCAACATTACCATCGCACTATTGCAATCTGCATGAAACCATTGGTGTAACGGTTAGAAATTTGAAACACCTTAGGACCTCCCACATTTATTAATCACACTGTATAAAATTTCAGGTCCAAGCTCCTTATCGCAGTATTTAAATCAATGCCCAATGAGAAATCACGATCGACACTTTTCCCATGAACAATTTCAGAAGCACCAACCCTTGATTGTGATATGCAATGTATACTGCATTGTAACTAAGTCCTGTCGAGGCCGATTCGTAACTCCTCCAGCCTACTATATGAAATATCAAAATTGCAGCTGAGAATACCAGGGGATGATTCTTCCTTAAATGTTAAAACTATGCCATGTCATCTTCTCCCTACTACCAAGACAATTCAAACTAAAACTTTGACTTTCTCTAACCTTGTCATCTTAACTTGAATTTGAGTTTCATTCACACCATTGGAATCATGATGACGAGCACTTCAATCCAATGCTAAGCTTATCAAGATTCTGCCACTTTGAGTTTTGAGCCTTTTGTCATGCCATTGGTACTTTTGTGAAGATCCACCTAGATCATACGGTGGCTTCGATAAATTAGAAGTGTTTTCAGGCTCCAGGTTTATGGGTACCCATGGTTTTTTATCAATGTATTCTTAATTAATATATTCTATTTAAAATCTATAAAGCTCCATGTTATGTTGAGCTAGTAGCCATTGGTAAGATAACAATAATGTTTTTAGATGCCACCATTTCTCTTTCTTTCCATGATATGTTATCCTAATAATGGTGTAAATGTGATATGTGATCCTAATAATGGTATAAGAGTCTGAGTGGTAAATATGAGAGCTTGGTGAGTATGAAAACCTGGAGTTGAGAGGTAAATATGAGAACTTTGTGAATATAGAAACCTGGAGTAGAGCCTAAAGCTTGAATGGCTAGAAAGTCATGCTAGATCTACCTTCAGAGGTTGAGTGTAAGAAAATGATGTAGCATGAAATAAACTAAATAAAATTCTCTAAGGGTGCCTAAGGAGAGCCCATAGAATGAAAGAACATATCACTATATAAATAGAGGTGGAGATGGATGCACATTAAGAAAAGCTCAAGGAGAATATTTTTTCTCCTAACGGCCCAAGTGAGTATGTATAATCGCAGCTGGTAATTCAAGTTTGATAATGAAATGGTAGATCTGTATGGCCATGGGTGTTTGACACTAAAAATGGTGGTTGTGGAAGCACTAATTTTTATGAATGTTATGTAGCTATGGACACATAGTGTTCCAATCTCTAGGCAATTTCAGTAGCTGATCTTTTAATTTGGGTAATTTTAATGCCTATATTGTGTGCGGAGTAGTTTCATCTCAAGAAAACTGTCTAGAAATGATTGGATAAATATATATCTTGAGGTAATACTAGATGCTGATATCGGATTTACAAAAGCCACTCATGGATATTATTAGTGTAGGAGTCTCAGATATTATGGATCTTGTAGTTAACATGGTGTTTAGTCACAATATATAGAACTTTGTAAGATTGAAGTAAACAAAATCCAAGAGGAGGTGCGAATGAAGGGCATAGGAAAGGATTGATGGAGTTGGTGTTGGATATGTTGGAAAGAGCCGTGGTAGAGCTAGAATAGGAATACCATGTTGAAAAAGACATTTACGCATACGAGAGATTACACACATCTCTCGGGAAGACCGATATGCAAGAGGATGGCCAAGCTAGGGTGCTATCAGCATAAGGGCACATCGAGGGTGTGGAGGCTGAAGGCAGTGAGCAGGCGGTGGATAAAAGTTATTTAAACGGAAACGAAACATTTTATGGAAAGAATCAAGGATAGCTTGTATGATTGGAAGGTGCTTAGGAGAATTGAGTGGAGGAAGAGTAGAGACATTTATGCCACATATCCTATTTGAAAGACCTATGTCATGATTGAAAGAGATGAAACTATTTCATGGTGATCTTCCACTGACAAAGATCAAGGTTAATCTCATGCACCCACATGCATTTTGGTTGAAGGGAGCCAAACTATAAATATGGGTTAAAGCGATAAATTAGAAGTCGTCCATCAATGACGCTACTATTATAGAGGGCATAGCCCATGTCGCTCAATTTTTCATTTAAGGAAGATGTAGGAGAGGATTTTAAGCCTCCCTTCGATGAGGATGGCGACATAATGAAAGAAACATTTATAAACTATTGAAATGGAGGATAAGTGTAGAAAAATTAGAGAAACGAATGAAAACTAGTGATCAATGAGACAAATGTGAGAAATAGTACAAGGAAGCAAGCAATGAATGAGGAGAGGATGGTTATGGCTTTAGGAAATTTAGATAATATTTTTGTTAAGTAGAAGCTTGGCACAGAGTAAGAGAAGAAAGAGAAATTTGGAGGTGGGGGTGAATTAGAATGCCCCTCCTATAGAATAAGTTTTGTATGATGATTGAATTATGGGCATTAGTTGAGTTTATTAGAGATCTAGTGGGAGAGGAAGTTGTAAAGCTTGACGTTTATTCAGACATGTTACATATGCATTGTTGTAAGGCATTAAGACATTGTAGTGGAATGAGTAATCAAGTTATTGAATATACCACTATGAGAGGTACCAAGTTCGCAGGTGTGTTGATATATGATTGGAATAGGAGAATGTGAGATCTAGAATGATTGGCAATAGGCCAATTTCATGACTAGGTTAAAGAAGGGATTGTTTGAGTGGCCTAACTAAACTTGACATGGTTTTCAGGCTCGAGGTTTATGGGCACCCATTGTTTTGTTCATTAGTGTTTAATTTTTCTTATTGAAAGGCTAGAAAGCTCCATGATAAGTTGGCCATTGATAATTATGGGGTAGAAGTTGTCTCTATTGAAATTGTTCTTTAGGAATTAAGATTTTTAAATAAATGGATTGACTCAATTGTTTTTCAAGAGAATATTGTTTCTTTGATACATCATCGAAAAGATGATATAAAAAACACATAAATTAGTTTTCAGTTTGAAATCAAAGAATAACAAATTTATTTTAAAAATCATTCATTTCACCTCAGGTTAGGCACACCATGTGTTTATATCTATGCATGGTCAGTCGTTTTGAAGATTATAGCAGTGGAAATGTGGGGAGCTAAAGTAGCGACGCAAGTAATAAGTATCTAAATATGGCATATTTTGCCATGGCTTCTTACATCTGCAAGAAATGGAAGCAGACCTTCGATGATGAGGGTGTGTTGGAAGCCATATGCATGTGCCATTCGCCATCCATGCCTCGTCTCAGAGTGGGCAGCTGAATTCCATGGTGGTGGGTGTTGGTGGATTAAACTCAACACCCTCTTCTCTCTAGAAACAAAACCAATGACAAGAATTCAAAATGTTGCTCAATATCAAAGGGCACTTCGTCTTTTTCAAAGAAAAAATGGAGAAAGGATGAGGTATATATTTCCATCTCATTACCTTCCATTGACTGCTACTAGAGAATACCTCCTCTACATTTGCATCTGAATAGCTCCTTCACTTCTGATGTTCACCACCTTCTTGCGCAGTGGAGAGGCATCTCCATCAGTAATCATTCATCGAGGAAGATGGGCACTAACATTAAATATGATAGATAAATTCACAATCCTCCTCTAAATAATTGTGATGCAGAAAATACTCTACATACCAAACAATTGTTTAGAATGGCTTGTTTCTTATAGGTTGCATATTTCCATTAAATTTTCTACCCATCAAATGACATATATTTATTTTGTTAGGGTTTTTGTGCATATCTCGTTGTTGATTAGAAAATAAATAGAAGTTCAACCTCCATAAATATTGTTATCTATGTTGGAAAAATACTCAATGTAGTTTTTCAAAACACCTTGGAGCTATGGATTTCTTCACGGGTTAATTTCATAAATATTTTTATCTAATTTGTCAAACTATTCAATGAAGTTTTTCAAAATGCCGTGAAGTCATGGATTTCTCTAGGTGTTAATTCCTAAATTCACGTACATAATAGTGTATATAGAAACTTTTTAGATTTTATTTTATCTTGTGCATCAATTCTACCATCTACATTTATGTTGAGATACATATGAATTTAAAGAAGAAAATGACAAAAAACGTCGATAAGATATTTCTCTTCTGAATATTCAAAATGGTTAAATAGATTGCAGTGTAAACATTAATAATAAATTATTGAAGTAGAACTCAACACCTATGGAGTAGAACTGAAGTAAAAATGAATTGTCTATAACACTTAGGAAACAACAAAATCAAATGAGATGACGCCTAACTGACAGTGAGATTAATATCTCAGCGTCCTCTCCTAATATTAACTGTTATGTTTAGAGATACTTATAATGCCTAATTGTTCTCATTGAAATTCAAATACATTCTTGCCCAATGGCTTTGTGAAAATATCTGCTAGTTGATCTTTGGAACCACAAAAAGGAAGTACTATGTCACCTTGATTGACAAGCTCATCAATGAAATGAAAATGAGTGTCAATGCGCTTTCTGTTTTTGTGGAAAACATGATTTTTATTTTCTCACATGGGAACCCTTCAGATATAAATCACAATGCTAAGACATTTAGGGTCTCCACCAAACCCCTTCATGAAGGATTTACCTATTTTAGATGTATTTTGAAGCCTAATAAATATAGTTTGGGGGACTAGACATGGCTACTCTTTAAATTTTGGAAGAAACTCAAATGTTGGACTCAGCCTTTGGCTCTCACTAGGTGGGAGGTTCACCTTAATTCAATATGTCCATAAAAAATTGACAATATATTGGATGCATCTATATTCCCTTCCCACACACATTATTTCTAAGATCTTCTTAGTTTTATCCAGCTTCCTATGCTGTGAGGCAGATGGGAATCACAAATTTCACACTACCCTTTAGGTGACTAAACATGACTACTCTCTAAATTTTGGAAAAATATCAAATGTTGGACTCGCCATTGGGGAGGAGGTTCACTTTGATTCAATATGTCCTATCACAGTTGACAATATATTGGATGCATCTATTTTCCCTTCTCGCAAACATTATTTCTCAGATCCCCTCAGTTTTAGCGAGCTTCCTATGGTCCAGGACTCATGGGAATCTAAACTTTTATCTTATTGAGTGGAGCTCTATTTCAATCCCAAGATTACTGGGTGGATGCAGTATTCTAAATACAAAGGTATTTGGTTAGTCATTATTAATGAAGTCCCTTAAGTTAGAACTATTTGGTGAAGCCATTTGGAAGAGGATTATATCAGCAAAATACGTTAAGAGAAGGCGTATCACAAATTAGTTTAGGGTAGCGGAGATCAGGATAAGGAAGGGATATTTCATATGGTTGAGTTTTCAAAAGAAAAAAAATTGGTTCTTCAAGCTATTAAATGGGCATTTAGGAAGGGAAATATGATTAACATCACACACGACGAGATTGTGGGATGTTCACTTAAACTTGGCTCACATAAGCCACTATTATACATAAGATCATATTGAAAGTCATTATGGAGAGAATCAAGGGAAGACTCTTGCTCCACATTGCAAGGGAGAAGTTTGGATTTCCCCTAATATTTATGAGGGCTATGGATGGTATCACTCAAAATATTAATTTGCCTAGGGCCATGGGGATGTTTAGGGGATTTAAAATGACAAAGGAGGTTAGTATCACTCACATTTTTCTTGTAGATGATATTCATACATTTCAAATGACACTGAGAGGATTTACAACACATCTTTTAGTGTTTGGGTGACGTTTGCGTATTTATTGTAAATCTACAAAAGTTTGTTCTTATTTTCTCACATGGGAACCCTTACCATATAAATCACATTGCTCAGATATTTGGTGTCTCCACCATTCCCCTTCATAAAGGCTTTACCTATTTCGGATGTAGGTTGAAGCCTAACAACTATATTTTTTGGGACTAGACATGGTTACTCTCTAAATTTTGGAAGAATCTCCAATGTTGGACTCACCCTTTGGCTCTCACTGGATGGGAGGTTCACTTTGATTCAACATGTCCTTCAACAATTCAGAATATATTGGATGCCACTATTTTCCATTCCCACACTCATTATTTCTAAGATCCTCTTAATTTTATTCAGCTTCCTATGTTGCCACACAAATGGGAATCACAAATTTCATACTACCCTTTCCCTGACTAGACATGGCTACTCTCTAAATTTTCGAAGAAGCTCAAATGTTGGACTCACCATTGGGTAGGAGGTTCACTTTGATTCAGTTTCTCCTTTAACAGTTGACAATATATTGGGTGCATCTATTTTCCCTTCTGGCACACATTATTTCTGAGATCCCCTTAGTTTTAACAAGACTCCTATGGTCTGAGAGACACATGAGAATCAAAAATTTTATCGGGTTAAGTGGAGCTCTATTTCTAGCCCAAGAGTACTGGGTGGATGGGCTATTCTAAAAACAAGGGTACATGGTTAGTCATTATTAATGAAGTCCCCTAGGTTGGAACTATTTGGTGAAGCCATTTGGAAGGAGATTATATTAGCAAAATACCTTAAGAGAAGACTTATCACAAACTGGATTAGGGTAGTGGAGGTATAAGAAAGGGATCTTTCATATGGCTGAGTTTTCAAAAGATAAAACTTTGGCTCTTGAAGCTCACTAAATGGGCATTTGGGAAGAGCAATATGATTATCATCGCACAGGAAGGGATTGTCACTTAACACTTGGAATGGTACAAAAGGCACTATTATATTTAAGCTGATATAGAAAGTCATTGTCAAGAGCATCAAGGGAACACTCTAGCTCCGCATTTCAAGGGAGAAGTTTGGATATCCCCTAATACTTATCTAGTTTATGGATGGTATCACTCAAAATATTAATTTGGCTAGGGAAATGGGGATGTTTAGGGGATTTCAAGTGATAGACGAGGTTGTCGAAAATAGCAATAAGAAATGTTAAAAATAGCATTTCTATAAATAGCATTTCAGGATATACTCCAACATTGTTGGAAATAACAAAAAATAGAAATGCTATAAATAATATTGCTATAAATAGCATTTTAGGATATATTCCAATTTTTTATTTGTCCTTGAATCAAAATTGAGAATTAAAATTCGAATTTATTCTCACTAACTCTCTCAAAAATAATTAATTAATTTATCTTAGTTAATTAGTTGGAGAAAATCAAACATGAAGTATTTGTGAAGACATGCAACAATTATCCCTTTGATTGAGGAAGTTATCCCTTAATTTACGAGATAAGGATCAGTTGTATTTGAGTTGTAATTAGTTAGTGAGTTAACTGATTTAAGTCTAGGTAAATTAGTTCCAAACAGTTGGAGGAACTAATTATCAGTTCAGTCAGTTAATGCATTCATGCATGAAACTAGTGTTCTCTAGATAACTGAATATTATCTCATAAATAACCCATGCATGTCAGTTCAGAGGAAGACCCAGTTGATATTAAAGTAAGGGACAATGTACTATCAGTTGGAGGAATTTTCCTATAAAGGGAACTCATCCATGTAGAAGGAATTATCTCCTTCAGGATTGCGCAGTTATTTATGGGTTTGGTGAGTTGTGTGAGAGCTGAATTCACACAGGTGGCAGCATTGGACCCCAAGAGAAACTGTGCAAGGAAATAGGAGGCTTGCAGGGCAAAGGAGACAGTTTGTGAGAAGCCTTTGACTATCTATGAGCACCAAAGAGATTATACTAAGAGATGAATAGTTTGTGAGCTAAAGCTTTATGTAATATGGATATATTTCCACTTGTATGATAATACAAAGGTTGGGGTTTTTAGCTGAGGTTTTCCCTAGAGTATTCTTCTGTGTTCATGTGTGATTGATTTCTCATTCTCAGTTATATGTGTTCTACTCGATCTTGCTCAAAATCGATTAAGCTTCCACAAGTTTGTTGTACAAGTAGATGTGGTATTTTGCTTTAGTATATTGCATAATCTGTTGATCTACAATGGGAATTTCTACATGGTATCAAAGCTAGCTGATCCATAGCAAAAATTTATGCATGGTAGCAGCACTGAGTTTATCGGAGCAGTGAACAGTATATGAAGAAGAGAATTCGAAATAAAAAAAAAATGGGTTGCGAGTTTGCAGAGGAAATATAAAAAAATTTGTGCAAAATTTTCAGAGACAAATAGTAGATCTGGATTCCTTACAGAAAAATACCCAAATTCAAAAAAGAAATCAGCTGAATCGGAATTCAAATGAGGGAGATATCGTTGATTTAAAATCAACTCTTTTTCTAGAGAATTTCGTGACGGCGGGAAAGATGAAACAAATTGGTGTGCTAGCCAAGAACTTGTATGCTCTTAAGGTTTAAGATGCATGCAAAGCCTTGAGGAGCAAGGCAAATGTTGGAGACTTGGTGGTTGAGAGGGAGAGTACACTACCTCTCAACATGCAGCACTAGAAGAAGTCTTAGAAAAGTAAGGAGGAGCCACAATTGGTGAAGCAACTTTAGGAGGTTATGGAGTAGCCATAACTGGAAAAACTAAGAGGAGATTGAGTGGAGGCATTTACTCATGTAGAGACCTCCAGTAGGGGGACATTTCGAGCAAAGTGGGCAGAGGTATCACATGCAACCATACCTCCAAGTGTGAGGTGGGGCGATGTTAAGTGATAATTCCAAGAAGGTTGAAATATGGGCAAGATCTTTGGGGTACCTAGCCTCTTTGATTAGATCTTGTTATGGTAGTCCTGATGAGGAGTAGCAGGACTGGCTGAGTGGGTAGAGACAAATGCAGATGGAGCAGCAGAGGGAGCTTCAGCATCAAAGGGAATTTCTAGCCCAATAGGGAAGTCAGTCGGGAGATTAGTTACTTACTTCGCAGTAACTGAGTTGCAGTGCAGCATTGGGAAGCATGATGCAACATCGTGATAGGAGGTGCAGTGTGGATGCATGCTTGGAGATAGGAGCAACAACAACACAAATGTAGCAGGAGGAATCAGTGTGATTGATGCAATCATAGATCAAAGTGACAAAGGCTAGAGAATTCAGATACTAAAGGGCACATAGGTGTAGAGTTTTCAGTCGGCGGAGGAAATAACAGTCAAAGACTTTGATGACAGAGGCATAATTCTCATTCAGTTTGGATTTTTTTTGTGTTTCTAGAGTTGTTGGAGCAACAACACTTAAGAGAAGTGTTGCATGCAGAACATTCCAAAGGCTCTCGGGATCGAGTTGAATGTATTTTTTGTTGAGAGGGAGTGTTAAAAATAGCAACAAGAAATGCTAAAAATAGAAATGCTAAAAATAGCATTGCTATAAATAGCATTCACTATATACTCCAACTCTGTTGGAAAGAGAAAAAAATAGACATGCTAAAAATAGCATTGCTATAAATAACATTTCAGGATATATTCCAATTTTTTATTTGTCCTTGAATCAATATTGTTAATTAAAATTCAAATTTAGTCTCACTAGCTCTTTGGAAAATAATTAAGTAATTCATGTTGAGTTAATTAGTTGGAGAAAATCAAACATGAAGTCTTTGTGAAGACATGCTACATTTATCCCTTTGATAACATATCCCTTAATTAAGGAGATAAGGATGAGTTGTATTTGACTTGTAATTATTTATCTCAGTTAACTGAGTTAAGTCAAGTTAAATTAGTTTCAATCAGTTGGAGGAACTAATTGTGAGTTCAATTAGTTAATGCATGCATGCATGCAACTACTGTTCTCCAGATAACTGAATAATCTCTCATAAATAACTCATTCATGTCAGTTCAGAGAAAGACCCAATTGAGATCAAAGGAAGGGACATTGTACTATCAGTTGGAGGAATTTTCCTATAAAGTAATGTCATCCATGCAGAAGGAATTATCTCCTTGAGAATTGCACAGTTATTTCTGAGTTTGGTGACTTGTGTGAGAGGTGAATTCACACAGGTGGCAGCACTAGACCCCACGAGAAACTTCGCAAGGAAATAGGAGGCTTCGAGGGCAGAGGAGAAGGTTTGTGAGAATTCATTGTTGTCTATGAGCAGCAGAGGGATTGTACTCAGAGCTGGATATCTTGTGAGCTAAAGCTTTGTGTAATCCATGCATATTTCCACTTTTACGATAATACATAGATCAGGGTTTTTAGCTGAGGTTTTCCAGGAGTATTCTTTTGTTTTCATGTGTGATTGATTTCTCATTCTCAGTTATATCTATTCTATTTGATCCTGCTCAAAATTGATTAAGCTTACTCAAGCTTGTTGTAGAAGTAGATGTGGTATTTTTCTTTAATATATTGCATAATGTGTTGATCTATAGTCGGAATTTCTACAAAGGTTAGTATCACTAGCATTTTTTTTGTAGATTTTATTTTGACATTTTAGATTACAGAGTGAGGCTTTACACCACATCTTCAGCATTTCAGTGAGGTTTGTGGATTTATTGTAAATGGACAAAAATCTATTTTTATTTTCTCACATGGGAATTCTTAACATATAAATCACATTGCTAAGACATTTGGAGTCTCCACCATGCCCCTTCATTAAGGCTTCACCTATTTAGGGTGTAGGTTGAAGCCTAACAACTAGAGTTTTGGGGCCTACACATGGTTACTCTCTAAATTTTGGAAGAATCTCAAATGTTGGACTCACACTTTGGCTTTCACTGGGTGGTAGGTTCACTTTGATTCAATCTGTCCTTCAGCAATTGACAATATATTGGATGCACCTATTTTCCCTTCCCACACTCATTATTTCTAAGATCCACTTAGTTCTAGCCAACTTCCTATGCTACCACACAAATGGGAATCACAAATTTCATACTACCCTTTCCCTGATTATACATGGCTACTCTCTAAATTTTGTAAGAAGCTCAAATGTTGGACTCACCATTGGGTAGGAGCTTCATTTTGATTCAATTTGTCCTTCAACAATTGACAATATATTGGATGCATCTATTTTCCCTTCTAGCACACATTATTTTTGAGATCCCCTTAGTTTTAGCTAGCTTCCTATGGTCCTAGAGGTTAAGTGGAGCTCTATTTCTGGCCCAAGAGTAATGAGTTGATAGGGTATTTTAAATACAAAGGTACATGGTTAGCAGCTATTAATGAAGTCCTTTAGGTTGGAACTATTTGGTGAAGCCATTTGGGAGATTATATCAACAAAATACCTTAAGAGAAGACCTATCAGAAACTGGATTAGGGTAGCAGAGATTGGTATAAGAAATGAATATTTCATATGGCTGAGTTTTCAAAAGATAAAACTTTGGTTCTTGAAGCTCATTAAATGGGCATTTGGGAAGTGCAATATGATTATCATCACACAGGAAGGAGTTGTCACCTAACAGTTGGCTAAGTACATAAGCCACTATTATATATAAGCTTATATAGAAAGTCATTATGGAGAGCATCCAGGGAACACTCTAGCTCCACATTTCAAGGGAGAAGTTTGGATATCCCCTAATATTTATCTAGTTTATGGATGATATCACTCTAAATATTAATTTTGCTAGGGAAATGGGGATGTTTAGGGGATTTCAATGACATATGAGGCTAGTATCACTCACATTTTTTTTGTAGATGATATTGTGACATTTCAGATGATACAGGGAGGCCTCACACCACATCTTTCATGTGGTTTGTGGATTTATTGTAAATGGACAAAAGTTTATTCTTATTTTTTGACATGGGAACTCTTAACACATAAATCACATTTACATTTGGGATCTCCACCATGCCCCTTCATGAAGGCTTTACCTATTTGGGATGTAGATTGAAGCCTGACAACTAGAGTTTTGGGGACTAGACATGGTTACTCTCTAAATTTTGCAAGAATCTCAAATGTTGGACTCACCCTTTGGCTCTGGTTGTCACTGGGTGGGAGGTTCACTTTGATTCAATCTTCCCTTCAACAATTGACAATATATTGGATGCCCCTATTTTCCCTTCCCACACTCATTATTTCTAAGATCTGCTTAGTTTTAGCCAACTACCTATGCTACCACACAAATGGGAATCACACATTTCATACACACATGGGAATCACAAATTTCATACTACCCTTTCCCTGACTAGACATGGCTACTCTCTAAATTTTGGAAGAAGCTCAAATGTTGGACTCACCATTGGGTAGGAGGTTCATTTTGATTCAATTTGTCCTTCAACAGGTGACAATATATTGGATGCATCTATTTTTCCTTTCTAGCACTCAATATTTCTGAGATCCCCTCATATTTAGCCAGCTTCCTATGGTCCCAAACTCTTGATAATCTAAAATTTTATCTGGCTAAGTGGAGCTCTATTTAGTACTGGGTGGAAGGGTATTCTAAATGATAAAAGCTATTATCTATATAAAAAAAACTGAATAAAAATATAGTTAATTTTTATTCTTTGCCATGAAAAAACTAGTGAAAAAAAAACCACTGAAAATAAAATATAAAACTCATAAATTTTTATTGAAACTCTTAAAGATCAGCAAAATTCCATCTACTTAGAAATACCCGCCACTTGGATATTTCATACAAAATGTTGGAAAGAAAAGTATGGTGAAGATACAAAAAGTACAATACAGATATTCATTTCTGTTTTGTGGGATTCATGCTAGAAAGAAGAGTTCTAAGGATTAACTCTGCCCTAGTATGATAGGTTGAAGGTATATAAAAAAGAATACAAATATTATTTTCAATAAACACAGATATTCATTTCTGATTTGTGGGATTCATGTTAGAAAGAAAAATTAACTCTACCCTAATATAATATGTTGAAAATATAGGAAAAAAATACATATATTTTGAGAGGAATCTTGGGCTAAAATCACATAAAAATATTATTTTGTGAACACGTTTCATATATTCTAAAAAAAAATACACAAAATACATATATTCTTTTCTGTTTTGTTAGATTTTTACGTTGATTATGAATTTTGTGTAATTAACTAAAACAAAATTAATATTAACTTTAAATATATCTTTTTAAAATCATGAAATAACTTTGTTCCATACCATTCAATACTGAAATCTGTAACTCTACCATTAAATAAGAAATCTGTACTCAGCTTAAAGTTACAAAAACTAAAACAATTCGTTGACTCAGTTTCGCAGGTTGGACTAACTATTTCAATAGTGCCATAAAGAATCGAAAAACAGTAGAGACAAATCTAAAAAGGTCACACTATTTTAAATCTTATATGCCGTTCACCACCTGGCCGTTTCTGTGCTCGGGAGGAAGGTTAGACAGGCCGTTTCCCAAAAGTGACTGGATTTCTGTGCCCCATTGGGCTTCTGTCAAATCGGACTCGAACAATCCCCTTAGGGCTTCTGTCAGATCGGACTCGAACAATCCACGTGGCTGAACCTGGCCGTTTCTGTGCTCGGGAGGAAGGTTAGACAGGTCGTTTCCCAAAAGTGACTGGAGTTCCGACATCATATTTGTGTGCCTTTGGGCTGCTGTCAGATCGGACTCCAACAATCCACGTGGCTGAACCTGCGCAGGCTGGACGTTCGGCCCGTTCACCACCTGGTCGTTTCTGTACTCGGGCGGAAGGTTAGACAGGCCGTTTCCGAAAAGTGACTGGATTTCCGACATCATATTTGTGTGCCTTTGGGCTTCTGTCAGATCGGACTCGAACAATCCACGTGGCTGAACCTGCGCAGGCTGGACGTTCGGCAGCTTCTTGTGGATATCGGCGGCCGTGCCCGCCATGACGAAGACGCGTCCGGACGCTAGCAGGCTCCCCGTCACGCTCCCTGCCACTATGGCACCAGATTGCACGTCTGTCAGACTGACCGTGATTCCGGTAGCTTCCTGGTTCTCGGTGGTGCAGGGAAAAGCTCCCGAGAACGATACAATATGAAACGGCCCTTCATGCGTCACCACTCCCGTCGGATTGCGCAGGGTGACATTGCTTACCATTCCCATGCCGTTGAGAATGAAGAGTCCCAGCTGCCGTCTGCGTGCGAACGTCTCCAAAGTCTTCGTCACGTCTCCCCCACTTGGGATGTCGAATGCGAGACACTTCAGCGTGTTTGGGGACTCACGGGTTCCAGGCACAAGAGCCTTGGGCTTATTCTTGGAGCCCGTAGGCCTGCCGCGCCGCCTTGGCGTCGTCACTGCCCCTCCTTCTCCCGGGCGTTCGTCATTGGCCTTGGCGGCGACATTGCCGTCATTGTCCTTGGCCAACTTTAACCTCTTGGATCTGCTGCTGTCTCCATTTACTTGGGACCCAATATTCAGACTTTCAGATTGAAGAGCATGGCCAGATATAAGGCCTGAGAATTGCCCTGGATCAACTACGGACATCATTATTTCACGGGCCCGCAACCTGTTTGTCATGCATGGGGTGCTCATATTTCTGACCTGCTATGTAATACAGAAAGGCCCTTCAGGCTTCACTCACTAGGTCTGAATATCGGTACTTACCCGAGGTTTTCTGACTTTTCGTCGTGTACTTACGTGGTCTCAAGTTGTGGCCGTCCATGCAGTAATGTAAGGGTTTCATGCAAGAATTAATTGCAGATTTACTCGAGTCTTACAGCTTAAACTAAATCTTAATAATTCTTTATTACAATGTCAGGTCAAACAGGAGCTAACTCTTCCTTTCACACAAAACCCCGCGAATCCGGGAACTACGCCATGTCCTGAGTTCCAACCGTTTGCGCGACTTCCCGTCCGAAAAATACGAGAAATGTAACGAATTAAAAAATAAAAAAAAATAACGATCGTTGATTCGGTTTCGGTAGAGGTGTGAGTTCCCGAGTCTCCGCAAGTAACTGTCCCTTTTACGCTCTGTCTCGTTACTAAGGAAACATAAATAAGATTGCAGTAGTCTATAATGCGACTTTGTAGTAGTCTATAATGCGACTTTTTGAAAGTTTTTTCAACGGATTCCGCTCAAAATCCGGTAGCAATTCATTGGAATCTCAAGTTTGATAGCTAGTTTCTGCACAATCAATGGCTCCCATGGGTTTTTCAGGGCGCTGAATCCAAATATGCAGTTAAAAAACCATTTTAACAGATAAAAATCAAGATTTAACTTCATTTCTTCCGCCGGATTCCGTCACCGGAATCTCCAAAAAGTCGCATTATAGACAACTCCAAATAAAATTAGCGTAACTCACTATGGTCTCTTTCAACGTGTGGGAAGGGAAAAGTACAATAAATTCTCGCACTTATTTTTCTTCTCCTGGATAAGGAAACATAAATAAGGTTAGCCTAACTCACTATGCGGGAAAGGAAAAGTAGTTCGCTTACAGCCTCAATTAATTCTCGCTCTTACTTTTCTCCTATTTAAGGAGACATTCTTTTTTCTTTCAATGTGTGAGAAGGGAAAAGTTTGCTTAGAGCTTAGGCTATAATTTTTTTTTCAAAATTGTTGAGTTGAGAAGTTTATTCTACAGTCCAGTATGATGTGTAAGTAAGGACTTTGGTCTCTCATCAAAGTTGAAATTTTGCTCATGTTGCCAAAATAAAAAAAGAAAATAAATAAATAAAAACTATACAAAATGTTTAAATAATGCCAGCTCATAAATAAATTTGCGTGTGAAGAAATTAGAAATTAGATCTAGGCTCATGTTATCCCTCTAGGCTCACTTTGAAACCTTAGCCTAGGCAACTACCACTTAAAGTGTAAGCTCTAGAAACATTTTATTAACTATAACTTTTTTATTTGGCCCCATGCTATTCCGGACCTCAAAGCCTTCCTAGTTGATATTTGTAGCCTAGGAGGTACTCCAAACACTATGGTAGCATGTTTTAGAGGAATTAGCCCAGAAAAGTGGCTTGGTGGCTTAGAACCTAACATGGTGGCTTTTGCACCTAGGCATGTGGGTGTGAAACTATGAGGTGGTTGAGTGATTTGACACATGGAAGTGTTAGAGGACCCTTCGAGGAGAAATGGGTAGTGAAAATCACTCAAATCCAAGATTTGCAAATGAAGCTATTAATTTTTCTATGTCGTTATGGGTTCATGTGGTATACAAGTCACGTTGGCTTGGGGTTTATGTGTGCCACATGTGTTGTTTGATGGAGCCACATAAAAAAGTATAAACTGAAGTGATGTGAGAGGCATTTCTAAACATCCAAGTGTAATCTAGCATCGAAGATTAGCTGTGAAATAAGACAACAACTGAGTAAAGGATGCAGGAGGAAAGGAGCATGAGTTTGGAGAGGGTTTCTCTATTTTTAGGGTGTGGATCCGTTGAGAAATTAGGTCGTAGGTTTGAGGGAGCCAACAAGGACATTGGAGGACATGTCTTAGAAAAAATTGAGTTTATATCTCTTGTCGACCTAGGTTGCTGGTTTGGGAGGTAAGTTGGATGTATTTATGTGCTACATTTGGTTGGTATTGTCACTATTTAGGGCTACAGTGAAGTATTGTAGGTAAATTGTTGTTGGAGAGTTGCTTTCACTAGGCCAAATGGTTGGCTAAGCTCTTCTCTCCTAGCTGCATTCACCTGGAGTAGGTGGCAACCTGAAGAGAGGTGAATTTCTGTCTAAGGAGGCTAAGACCTTGTTGTAGCTATTTGTGATGTTATAGGATTCTTGAGGAGGAGCCTTGGATCCTAAAACGGTGCACGAAGAAGGTTGGAAAGGAAATGAAGAAAGGTAGCAAGGTGACAAAAGGAACACAATCAATTGAGCAAGGTTTAGGGCAGTTGGGTGTGCCCTAATGAGTGCTCTACATGCACAAATCCCAAGGTAAGAAGGAAGCAACAATGAGTTGTACATGATTTGTTGATGGTTGGGTGCCAGTGAATGAGAGGTAGTAGGTGAGGACATTGTATTGGAAATTCGTGGACTGTTGGAGGGTAGGGCTAGAGTGGACCAAGTTGGGCTTAATGCAATGATCTAAGAAGGAATTGGGGTCTACTAGGAGTGGCAGAATTGGAGCAACCTAAAGGACAACATGTGGAGGATTGTAGAGGCTTACGTGAAGCCCTAAGGAACAAGTCCCATGATGGACTAAGGGATTATTAGATGTGATAGGAGAAAAGACCAAGGGTTTGATAAGACAGAAGTAGTTTGTCACCTTAGACATTCCTTGTGGAGAATACACCTAAGACAGAAGTTGTGAAGTCCTCCATGCCTTGTATTCATTTCTAGATGAGGACATTAGATAGTGAGAGTGGGAAGCCCTTCGACCCTAATTGTGTCTTCATCGGGTAGCATAGGAAGACACTACTAGGAGGAAATTCCTAAAAGAGCTAAGGAGAAGCAATGGGTAGTTGAGATTTGTCCACAAATAGAGTTGTGAACAACTCAACAGAATTGTTGATGTGTTGATGCTTTGAAGGACTAATTCTCAACTAGAGAGCAGGTGAAGTCGAGTTTAGTGGCTTAATTGAGATGGTTTATTGACAGAAGAAGATTGGAGTTGTTGTAATCTTAGAGCAGAAGGACTCAGAAGGTGTGTTCACAGTGCGACCCATAGGAGCTAAGAGAGCGTCCTACATCAACAAGATGATGAGTGTATCTTATTTAGGGTATATTGGTTGTCTAAGCGACCGACACCAAACCCTAATTGTACATCTTTATATCAGTGGATGTATGAGGAGCATTATCCCTGGTATAGGAGCCATAAAATGTCATATTATCTATTTGTTAATATGAAGAAGTTGGGTTGTAAAACAATGTCCATATATGTGAACGTGTTGATTTATTGTTGTATATTATGCAACTATGCAAAGTATTCATGTTGTGATACTTGGATTGGTCACATGAGTGATTTGAGATTATATCCTAGATTCTAGTATTGTGGAAAAAAAACATTCCTCACCCATCACAGTCAAAATTATCCCCACATCTAGTTCACTATGGAAATTGAAAGTAACCATTCCCTCCCCTCTTGATGTTCTTATCTCTCGCCTCCCTAATGGCTCTCTTATGCATGATGTCTATCGAAACAAGACTCATACTCATAGATACCTCAATGCCATCTCTCAACATTGTGCTTTGCCATTGAAAAATAACATTTTATCAAAGTTGTTAAAGCTAATGGATAATACCCCTAGATTGAGTGGGAATTCCATTAGGCTCTGCAACCTAATCCTAAAAATTCAACCATCAATCCTACTTTATCCAAAGTCTCCCTTCCCTATATTCAAGGAGTTACTGATGATATTTCCGAAATCCCTTCAAAACAAAACATCAAAACCTTATTCAATCCCTAGATCACCTTTATCTAGCTCTTTCAATCTCCCAAATACAAGAATGAACTTATGTTGGGCCCTAGAGTCTATAGGGTCCCTTATTCTTGTGAGATGTCTTACATTGGTCAAATTGGGAGATCCTTCAAAGATTTCCTTAACCAAAACAACACTAATACCTTCTATAGTAGAATATTGAAATCCGCCATCGTTGAACACTCCCACAAAACCAAGAAGTGAATTTGGTTTGACAATTCTAAAATATTGGCCTATTCCCATTTTTAATCGAATCATGTTGTTAGAGTCGGTCTTGTCAGTCCTTCGCCAGAGATCAAAACTCTTTTTGCATTTCATTTTTAGGTGTCTTGCTCGCTTCACTCAGTTGCATTCCGCTAGGGGCATGCCATTATCTGACGGAAGGGTCTCTTCACTTGTTTCCCTCATGATTGTACCTGTTGTGTTGGTCAAAATTCATCAAAGTTCATTTCATGTCATTTATAGTCATAGATGCTATTCTGGTCGAAAAAAGTTTATTTTAGTTTCTAAGTCTAGGGTTTGGTCTTCAGAATTGTTAAATAATGCTCGCAGGCCATGAGGAGGTTATCAATAAGTTTTCAGTTCAAAACTTTCATCATTAATAAGACTGAAGGATATTTCTTCTTCATAACCCTGTTTTGAAGAAGAAATCATCAAATTTGTTTAATACATGATAGTTTCAAGTTCTATAGTTCTTCAGGCAGCCCTGGTCACCTTGCCAGGATTCATCAGCACCTATCCCTGCAAAAAATCAATAGAGGAACCATCATTCAAAGTCAGAAGAAACAAAGAAACAAAGTTTGTTTTAAAATGTGAAAGGAGCCAAAGCCAAAACATTACAAAAATGGGTTTGTATGAAGCAAAAATCAAGTTCTCAGTTTTATAAGGCAATTCCATTATTTTTACATCCATTTGCATCCAAGAAGATCAGTTGAATTTGACTTGAGTAGGTTCCTCCAGCTAAGATATTGAATGAAGGTCGTCTGTGTGATAATTGGAGCGCGATGCATAGAGCAGGTGTGCGGCGCATTGGGCGCCTCCATGCAATGTAATTTTATATGGGTGTGGCGCACTTGGAAGGCGTGGCGCACTGGGCATGCTGCACGGTGTACCAAGCCTCAAAGCCAAAAATTCATCGCAGCTTCAGTAAAAATCATAATAATTTTATTTCTTCTGCCCCAAGCAAGTCTTTTCGAATTGGATGGAAATTCAAACTGAATGGATTGGATATGGTTTTGTCTCCTAGGCAAGAGTATGGGACATCATAAAGGCAGCGCCATTAGTTACGTTAACATGTGATCAGCATGAGAGTATTGACCTTCTCGAGATTGAACCAAGCCATTCTTTTTCTACACTGTAACAAAAGGAAATCAATGATCAAAATGACTTCAAAGCGTCCTCCGCCAGACCCTGTCGCAGTCTTGAGGGACCATCGGACTTCTGTTACAGCTCTTTGTTTCCATCCGAGTAAACCTATACTCTTCATAGTAAGAATGTATGTTGTTTATATGTTTCGTGCAATAATATCATCAACACAAGATGCATATTTAATTCATTGATGCAGCTTGCGAGCTGAGGATATGGGACTTGGTCCGACACAAAACAATATCATCCTACAGAATTCACAATCCAGCAACTGGTGTCATTGGAATTGCCACAAGTTCTTTGCTGGCAAATAAAGTTCTGAGCCAGGGTAGAGATGGAACTGTTAAATGCAGGGAATTTATGGACGGTGCTTGGTCAAGGCAACCCTTGTTTACTATAAAGACAAACTCATACCACTTTTTCAAGTTGAAGCTATCCAAGATTGCGGTTTCTTCATCTCAAGGTGGAAAAACTTTTCTGGTTGAGGCACAAAAGAAAATGGACTCTTCAACAATGCAAGGAATTGATGGATCTAAGAAAGATATTTGAGAATGATGAAAAGACTTTGACATGGAGGGGGAAATTCATAAGAACAAGATGGATTCTTTTCCTTGTTGCAAGTCCTGAGCGGGTCAGAGAAATAGAAGTGAAAGGAGAAATTGCAGCTGGGATTGGCGGAACTCTCTTTCCCGTCATCAAAGGCAAATTAATTTTTTTTTTAATTAAAAATTAGTTTTTATTGAAAAGGTGAAAGGGAAAGCGGACAGTCAAACCTAAAATTAAAACAAAGACATTCACCATGCAGAGAAATAGGAACGGAAGCCTATTTTTGTCTTTAGCCGCGATTTAATGGGATCCACGCTACACCTTTTTATTGGCCATAAAAAATTTCCAACTGAAATAATGTAACGTTGTTCGGTCTTTAAAATGGATGGATGACTCTTTCTCTATTTTTATAGTTTCAGTTGTAACAGCTCCTTGTTTTGATCGATTTGTTTTCTCATAGTGGAGCTTATTTATGGTATTGAAAATTCATTTGTAAGGGTTCGAAGTTTCTTGGAGAAGTGTGGAGGAAAACTTCGCTGTATAGTTTTTGAGAGAGAATTAATGAAAGGTTGCAGCTCTGGTTCATTAGATTCCTGTGGTGTTAGTTTAACAAATGTTTTTTCTTTCTGTCTCATATGTATCTCGTTATGTTTTACTAGTCATTCATAATCATTTCTAGATGAATGCTTTTGAGTAAGAAAGGTAGAATCCAGTTTACTGCTTTGCCTTGGGAAGGCATTCATCCTCTGTGTGTCTTCATCTGTCTAGAAATGATTCATCACCTATGCCCTCTTCAGCCTCTTAACAGTCTTTCCACTCCATTTTATTCAAATTTGATTGCTAAACTTCATGCCTATCTTGCCTCATGAAACAACCTGTGTCTTTGATTTAGTTTCTCAACATGTTGTTCTTTGTCCCATACAGCCTAGAAAATTTAGCCATTCAACAAATTATCTCTTTCATATCTATTTACTAGCCTAAAATCAGCATTCATTTTGAGTCATCTCAGACCCTATTGTTTATTATTACTGAGTGTGACCCCGAGAGAGCCCTCTCCTGTCCTCGTAGGGCTAGCTACGAGGCTAAGCATGGTATGATGTTATCTTGAATCTCGCCTTCCTTCAGCCTAAGGGAGATTTGAGCACTAACATAGTGGCGACTCCACTGGGGAAAGAAAATGGTTTGCTTGTAGATTGTCTTCCCCGGCACATATCTCAAGTTCAGAGCTGATTGTTGATGGTGGACAATGATGAGACGTAAGAAGGCTGAAATAATTCACCTGGTGACTCCATTCACTGAAGAATCCAACAATCGGTGCTTCATGGTGACTCCAATGCAGCGAGATCAGTAGCTTTGAGATTTTCAAGATGGAACGAGTTGCAAGAAGATACGCTCCCATGAGCTGAGATCACATTCCAAGTTTTCCAAATAAAATTCCTAAGGTAGATTGGTTAAAGAATTTGCCTACATTTAAAGATGATGGTAGGAAGGATGCTGCTTTACATCTGGTTAGATTGCACAGGCATATTTGCAAGTTGAAGGTTGATTTTCCTGAAGATTTCTTGATGAATATATTCCCGACCACTCTGGAAGGTGCAACCCAATCTTGGTATGAAAGTTTGCCACCTGCTTGTATTTACTATTTATAAGATTTTCATGTCCTGTTCATTGAAAGATATCAAGAATCTTCTCCATCATTAAGTTTAGTCCAGGACTGTTGTAAGCATGATTATGGTTTTATTGAAAGCCTGGAAAAATACTATGAGGATGATAATTTCGTGGATGAAGGGATCATGGAAGCCCTGTATGAAAATCCATTTCAGCAGCATAAAGACACTCATGAAAATTTGCAGCAAGATCAAGAAGGAATTTTGCATCTTAACATTCAACAGGAATTACATGAAATGGATCAGCAGTATGAGGAAAAATTGTATACTCCTTCACTTGAAATCAATGAAGACAATCACTATTTGAGAAAAATAAAACTAAAGGTATTATCTCCTCTGTCTGAAGATGAGATAGATCAACTCTTGAACAGTCATGTTCTAGCTCAAGTTAATGCAGATCTGCAGTGTGCACATGGTCAAGAAGGTGATGGTGGAACTTCTTCCTCTTTTGAAAAGGATGATAGTCTTGTAAACATCTTTATAGATCAGCAGGTTGAAGATGTCCATATGGCTGAAAGTGATGAAAGAAAAAGTGTCATTTCAGATATGTCCATAGAAGAAGACAACATGCAAGGAAGTCCAGTTCTAATTCCCGAATGTGATAATGTCAAGACAACTATTTCAGATACAGAGTTAGATTGTGATGACCAAGAATACAGTGTTTTGAATCTTATAAAGGAGAACTTTGCTGTTGAAATCATCTGGAATAAAGAAGACAGACTTATGAATCTGAGTGTTCTCATGTCATCAGAACAAAGCTTGCATAAAGCAGTATGCCAGTCAGTTCATGAACAACAAGATGAGGTCTTCACTCTGGTAAGCGAAAAGATTTCTCTGGATGAATTTATGGTAAATGACAGAAATGATAGTGTTGGGTTTAAAGAATCATCTGAAATTTCTTTTCTTATGATTGATGAATGTAATGAGAATCTGGCTGTCATATCATATGAAGATGACCTACAATACATTCAGACTGTAGAAGATCAAACCATTCAAGATTGCATTTCAGATTCTTCTTCCTATGTTTCATGTTTTGAAATGTTCTTTGAAGAGGAGGTTTGCTCATCCACTTGTTCAGAATCATTTGAGGAGCAGGAACATACTTTTACTCAAGTAGATTATGAAGCAAGAGAAAAAGATACCATTTTTTCAGCAGGAGGAAAGACTTCATGTTTTTTAGGATCCACTGGCAAATCTGTTGTAGTCAGCAGTGAAGGTGATTATTGCAGTATTCAGTGATGAAGGAGATCATGGTCAACTGTGTTTTTGGATGCCCAGTTACCAGTATTAATTGTTGACCAGAAGATCTGATCAGGAGAATCAATAAAGAAGGCATCTGCTTGATTGGTTGCATTGGCATTTTGATATAGTTTGATGGTATATTGTCTTGTAAGAAACACAGGTGGTCATGTACTACCACCAAGCTCTAAGTGTTCAGTTCAGGTCTTAGTCATTTTGAGTTAGTTTGTTTAAGTCAAGTTTTTTTTTAGTCATTTCAATAGTCATTTCAGTTTGCATCGAGTTGGTTTGAGTCAGGTTTCAGTCAATAAATGAATCATGTTGGTTTGTCGAAATAATGGACTCCATAGCCCAATGGACGAAGACACTGTCTGCTCACCGAAATATCTGCAGTTCTTAGCAGCTCCAAGGGGTTGGAGCTACCATCCCCATTGGAGCCAATGTTAGAGTCGGTCTTGTGAGTCATTTGTCAGAGATCAAAACTCTTTTTTCATTTCATTTTTAGGTGTCTCACTCGCTTCATTCAGTTGCATTCCGCTAGGGGCATGCCATTATCTGACAGAAGGGTCTCTTCACTTGTTTCCCTCATGATTTTACCTACTCGGTTGGCCAAAATTCATCAAAGTCCATTTCACGTCATTTCAATCATAGATGCTATTTTGGTCGGAAAAGATTCATTTTAGTTTCTAAGTCTAGGGTTTGGTCTTCAGAATTGTTAAATAATGCCCGCATGCCATGAGGAGGTTTTCAATAAGTTTTCAGTTCAAGATTTTTATCGTTAATAAGACTGAAGGATATTTCTTCTTCAAAACCCTGTTTTGAAGAAGAAATCATCAAATTTGTTTAATACATGATGGTTTCAAGTTCTATAGTTCTTAAGGAAGCCCAGGTCACCTTGCCAGGATTCATTAGCGCCTATCCCTACAAAAAATCAACAGAGGAACCATCATTCAAAGTCAGAAGAAACAAAGAAACAAAGTTTGTTTTAAAATGTGAAAGGAGCTGAAGCTAAAACATTACAAAAATGGGTTTGTATGAAGCAAAAATCAAGTTCTCAGTTTTATAAGGCAATTCCATTGTTTTTACATCCATTTGCATCTAATAAGATCAGTTGAAGTTGACTTGAGCAGGTTCCTCCAGCTAAGAGATTGAATCAAGGCTAACTGTGTGATAATTGGAGTGCGGCGCATAGAGCAGGTGGTGCGGCGCACTGGAGGAGCGCGGCGCATTGGGCACCTCCACGCAGTGTAATTTTATATGGGCGTGGCGCACTGGGAATGCGTGGCGCACTGTGAAGGCACGACGCACTATGAAGGCGTGGCGCACTGGGAAGGCGCGACGCACTGGGCGTGCTGCGCGATGCACTGAGCCTCAAAGCCAAAAATTCATCGCAGCTTCAGTAAAAATCAAAATAATTTTATTTCTTCCGCCCCAAGCAAGTCTTTTCGAATTGGATGGAAATTCAAACTGATCGGATCGGATATGGTTTTGTCTCCTATGCAAGAGTATGGGACATCATAAAGGTTGTGCCATTAGTTATGTTAAAACGTGATCAGGACGAGAGTATTGACCTTCTCGAGATGGAACCAAGCCATTCTTTTTCTGCACTGTAACAAAAGTAAATCAACGATCAAAATGACTACAAAGCGTCCTCTGCCAAACCCTTTCGCAGTCTTGAGTGACCATTGGACTTCTATTACAACTCTTTGTTTCCATCCGAGTAAACCTATACTATTCATAGTAAGAATGTATGTTGTTTATATGTTTCGTGCAATAATATCATCAACACAAGACGCATATTTAATTCAGTGACGTAGCTGGCGAGCTGAGGATATGGGATTTGGTCTAACACAAAACAATATCATCCTACAGAATTCACAATTTAGCAGCTG
Source organism: Pinus taeda (assembly GCA_000404065.3). Taxonomy (NCBI): domain Eukaryota; kingdom Viridiplantae; phylum Streptophyta; class Pinopsida; order Pinales; family Pinaceae; genus Pinus; species Pinus taeda. The sequence goes on from APFE031367276.1 coordinate 215,720, forward strand.
GTGTCATTGGAATTGCCACAAGTTCTTTGCTGGCAAATAAAGTTCTGAGCTAGGGTAGAGATGGAATTGTTAAATGTGGGGAATTTTTGGACGATGCTTGGTCAAGGCAGCCCTTGTTTACTATAAAGACAAACTCATACCACTTTTGCAAGTTGAATCTATATAAGATTGCGGTTTCTTCATCTCAAAGTGGAAAATATTTTCTGGTTGAGGCACAGAAGAAAATGGACCCTTCAACAATGCAAGGAATTGATGGATCTAAGAAAGATATTTTAGAATGCTAAAAAGACTTTGACATGGAGGGGAAAATTCATAAGAACAAGATGGATTCTTTTCCTTGTTGCAAGTCCTGAGCAAGTTAGATAAATAGAAGTGAAAGGAGAAATTGCAGTTGGGACTGGCGGAACTCTCTTTCCCATCATCAAAGGCAAATTCAAAACTTTTTTATTATTATTAAAAAATAGTTTTTATTGAAAAGGTAAAAGGGAAAACGGATAGTCATACCTAAAATTAAAACAAATACATTCACCATGCAGAGAAATAGGAACTGAAGCCTATTTTTGTCTTTAGCCACGATTTAATGGGATCCATGCTACACCTTTTTATTGGCCATCAGAAATTTCCAGCTGAAATAATGTAACGTTGTTCTGTCTTTAGAATGGATGGATGACTCTTTCTCTATTTTTATAATTTCTGTTGTAACAGCTCCCTGTTTGGATCAATTTGTTTTCTCATATTGGAGCTTATTTATAGTATTCAAAAGTCATTTGTAAGGGTTCATAGTTTCTGGTAGAAGTGTGGAGGAAAACTTCGTTGTACATTTTTTGACAGACAATTAATGAAAGGTTGCAGCTCTGGTTCATGAGATTCATGTGGTGTGAATTTAACAAATTTTTTTTCTTTCTGTCTCATATGTATCTCGTTATTTGTTAATAGTCATCCATAATCATTTCTAGATGAATGCTTTTGAGTAAGAAAGGTAGAATCCATTTTACTGCTTTGCCTTGGGAATGCATTCATCCTCTATGTGTCTTCGTCTATCTAAAAAGGATTCATCACCTATGCCCTCTTCAGCCTATTAACGGTCTTTCCATTCCATTTTATTCAAATTTGATTGCTAAACTTCATGCCTATCTTGCCTCATGAAGCAATCTGTGTCTTTGATTTAATTTCTCAGCATGTTGTTCTTTGTCCCATACAGCCTAGAAAATTTAGCCATTGAACAAATTATCTCTTTCATATCTATTTACTAGCCTAAAATCAACATTCATTTTGAGTCATCTCAGAACCTATTTTTTATTTTTACTGAGTGTGACCTAGAGAGAGCCCTCTCCTATCCTCGTAGGGCTAGCTACGAGGCTGAGCATGGTATGATGTTATCTTGAATCCTTCCTTCCTTCAGCCTAAGGCAGATTTGAGCACTAACACACATCATTCAAGAAACTCTAGAAATCGAAAATAATTTTTGGCATTGGTGATGTAGTTCTTAGTGGTGTAGTTGTTGGAAGTAGTATTGTTAGTTGGCATTGATTTCGACCTTGTAGCTCGATGAAATCTATTTATTTGTGCTTGCTTGATTGCTTGATTGACAAGTTTGAGTGGTTACTCGTAGTTTTGGCTTGTAGTGCAACTTGTTTTATGTTTATGTGGAAGTGTTGTGATTATGATGTTCGTGATTATGTTTCTTGGTTTGCATGTTAGTTGCAGAGTGGTTTGATAGTTGTGCAGATGCTATGTGCGTGGAGTAGAGATTACCATGGTATCGATATTTGTTATATTGGCATAACCATAATATTAACCCATGGTACTGACCTAGAGATTACCATGGTAAAGGTATTTGTGGGATTGTAATAACCATGGTATTTACATGTGGTATTGACCATAAGATTACAATGGTATAGGGGTTTGTGGTATCAAAATAACCATAGTATCTACTCATGGCATTGATTTATAGATCACCACGGTACATGGGTCCACAGTATTCAAATAACCATGGTATTGACATATAGTATTGACCTAGATTTTACTATGGTACAGGTGCTCTTGGTATTGGATAACCATGGTATTTTCATGTGGTATTTTCATGGAGGATTATTGAGAATAATTTGACATATAATTTAAGTGATTGAGTTGTTTGGTGTGAATAATGATGTTGTGAGTGTATGGGTAGAGAGTAACTGCTATAGAAGTTTTGAATAGATGATTATACATATGGAGCTGAGTTTACTGGGTGTATATCAGATATTTTTTATTCAGATTGGAGAACCTAGCCTAGAAATTTTTGAAATGTGGTTTGCATGGAGGATTTGGAGGTGTAGAGACTTCTTGCTTGCAGATACTAGAAGAAAATGATTAGGGGAGTGGAAGCTGAATCCAATGGTTTCTGAGTGAGCCTTGAATGTTGTTGAAGCTTATAGTAGATGTTTATTTCCAGATACATGTGAGTAGGTATTTCTCAGCTGATGGATTCTAGCACTCTGCTGTAGGAGTCAAGTCTTCTAGCTAGAGGGTGCTAGCTACTCTATATAAAAAAAAATCAACACTTAATAGAAGATTTGAGAAGTAGTAGTAGCGAGTGGTTTTTCACCTTGAAGAGGGTTTTCCATGACAAAAAAAATGGTTCTATTATGCGCATGCATTGATATTGTTTATGGTGCTATATGTTGATTTTACATGAATTTATATATTGATGTTTTATTGGTTTTATAGGCTTTATTGATGGATTATTGTCTTAGTAAAAAGAGATAAAATTTATAGAAATACAGTTACTACTGAAAATTCAGCCCCCCTCTCAGTAGTGAGGCCATTTCCAACAATTGTTAGTAGAGCAGGGTTATCTTGGTGAAGCTTCATCGCTTGAGAAAAGATCTTGGGCCATGGCGAAGAATAAGAGGAAACGATCTAAGAGGAAGAAGGGTCGTAAAAAAATCAAGAATGTTGCAAAATCTGAAGAGCCTATCCTCCTAGTAAAAGGTATGGTAGACAATATTTTCAGTCGTGGGCATTTTCTTTAGCAACCTAGTGATGATGATTTCGGGATTATAGAAGATGAAAATAATTAGTGTATTGAATTTTATTCCTCAAGAAGTGAAGAATGCATTTTTGTAGTGCAAGAATCAGGGGATGATTAATTTAAAATATTAGTAATCCTTAAGGCATAAAACAAAGATCAAGCAGATTCTTTAGGAAATAGAATATGCTTTCATGGAAGAAAATTCAGATCTAAAAAATCAGTTAGAGAAAGCAAGGAGAATTGAAGAGTGGATTGGGAGCCAAATCAAAGAAAAAAATCAACAATTGTGAGAATCTAAAAGAATAAAATTCCAGCAAAAATGAAGGAAACCAAGATCATAATCAAGAGCCAAAGAGTGTGCCAAAGGAAAATTTGAGAAATGTAAGGTGTTTTAGTTGTGAAAAAATGGACACACTTCAGCGAAGTGTAGAATGATAAAGAAAATTTATTACTAGCAGAAGAAGTAGTTGAATTCTCAAGAAACCCCATCAGTTTCCAGGTACAAAAGTTTATTTTACGGGTATTGGTATTTTTGTAATGGTTTCAGAAATAAATATGTGACTGTACTATTCATGATACAAGAAGTAGAAAGAAGACCAACAAAATAGTTGAGCCATTTCCTCATTTTCATGTGCATATCATATGTTATATTTTTTATAAATTAGGCCATATAGCCAAATATTGATTGGTTCTTAAAGACCTTAAGGGATCTAGTCTTCAAAGAAGGATAGGGATGAGGAAAAGCAAACTAGAAGAAGATCTGAACAAGAATGCGTACATCAAGGTTTGGGGAAATAAAGAACAAAAAGAAAATTAAGGCTAGTCTAGCCTCAGGGAGAGCATGAAGCATAAAGTACATTATCTCAAGGGAATCTCCTCCAAGAAAATGAGTTTTTTCAAGTAAGTGTTTTGTTTGCATCTTTCATATGTCTTAAAAATGTTTAAAAAATGGATATGATGTAAATTCATCATTGGGTAATCTATATAGATTAATTTGCAGTTGATTTGAGTTATGTACCTGCAATTGAAAATGGAAAAGGAATAGTTATAAAATTGAAGGCACAAAGTTACAATGCGCACTTTTGGAAATATTTTTTTTATCAAACAATGAAATTAAAAAAAAACGAAGAAAAAGTGTATGCATTTTATTCAATTTTTACCCTACTCATGTGTTCATGGTGTTTGACCGACCAACATTTAGGGGATCTCCATGGTATGAAGTCCCAACTAGACCTCACACTATTTGATGTAGGATTTCCATCTAGTACGATGCCCCGGTTGCTATTATGTTAAAGATATCCCTTAGCTCTTGCTTGCTAGCACTTGATATTGGACTTCTTTGTCTTCAAATAGCGAGGTTTGTGTGTCTGTTGAGTTCTTAGTGTCACTTGTGTCAGGGTTCTTTCACTATTGAGGGAGTAAGGTGAGAGTGAGTCTCAAGTTGAAAGGAAATAGTCCCAACTCTATTAGAGACACACAACAAAACAGGACATGTGCAGCTTCCAGTGGAGTAGTCCACATGGAAGCGACCGTCACAAACATGCAATGAACATATATCACATACAAAACCCAACGAAATAGTCCACACTAATGTGACAGTCGTTGTAACAAGTTCATGAGAATGAATCTGTTAAGTGTCAAGTGGAATAGTCCACATGGGCGAGACAACTTTAACAATTGATACAATACATTTTCAAAATCATATGTACTAGAAAAACCAAAATATTTCAATTGTCTTAATAGAGCTTAAAGCAACATGCATTACAAACATCCAAAGAATAGTCTTACAAATGAATACAATATATGTGTGAAAATGTACTGGTCTGTTAATATGCTTTTGAATTAAGAGAAAGCTCCAAGATACATATGTACAATGTTGCATCACTAACCCTGATAGTGAGGTGTTGAAGCCACTACTCGCTCCTCAAAGAAAAGACTACAGACTCTCAAAGCTAAGTGGGAGGAGCTTAGCTAAAAATTCCTTTACATGTACAAATGACAGGTTTATATAGCCAAGGATGAAATTGATCCTTGTGACTATTCAACTTCCTCATGACTGTTTGAATTACATGAATCTTTGACTTCATTTGTGGGTCTCTTGGACTTCCATGTTACATTACATTGATTACACAGTTATGACCAAAAGTAGTGATGTGGCTTAGGTGACTCAGGACACACCTCGACATGACATTGCAAGTATGCACATGTTGGTTGTGTTGCTTGTGTCAAGTTGTGTTTTTGTTGAGTGATGAGTGTGCCCGAGGTGTACCATAGCTTCACCTTTATATGGTAGAGTTCGTTGAGTATTTAATGGTCTTAGTGTTCAATTGATAGTTCATGCATGTGCATGTGTCTCCTTCACTTGCTACTTGGTATCCTTCGTGTGTTCTTCCAACCACGAGAAAGTCTTCTAGCATGTGCTCCTTCTTCATCTCGGTCGTTGTCATGCCATGCCTCATCCATGTACCTATATCTGTAATCACTCATGACGAGACAACATCAAATCCAAAAATATCCTAGTCTACCATGATGCATCATGTTTCGTTTTCAGCTGTAGGTGACTGGGAGACAGGATAAGTCTTTGAAACTGCGCAGAGCACATTTTAGGCCCAGATGTGGGCTCCAGGGTATCGTCGAGGGAAATTATGCAGAGCTCACATGGAGACTGAGACGAGAAGTCTAGAAACGTAGTCACCAGCCACGGGATGTGGCTCGGTTGGAGGGCAGAACTGTACAAATTTTCCATGGAGATAGTGTAGGCAATAGGGAGGACACTAGCAGTGAAAACTATGTAGATTCTCTGTGGAGACTAGAGGTGGGCTGCAGGAGATTTTTGGCCAAAACTGCGAACAACTAGGAGGCTAGCTTATAGGACACATTTGTGCAGTTTCGATGCTGAGTGAGTGTCAGGAAGAGGGAGGGAAAAAAAAGAAAATTGTGCATCTTTTCAGGTTGAGTAGCAGGTCAACTGACAGGGGGACACTTTAATAGAACTACGCAAATTTCATGGACAGTGTAGTGATAGGCACTAGGTGGCTGTCGCTCATGTCTATGAAATTTCTTCAGTCAAAAGAGGCTGGCATGTTGACAGTGTATATGAAATTTTTTGGAGGAGTGAAGTTTGGGGTCAATATCCACTAAAACGCTTCGGTTGACCAACAGGAGGCTTGATAGATTAGCTTGTGAGGAATGCAGATTGATATGGATCCTTGTGAAACTTCTGCATTTTTCTAGGTGACAGGAAGCGAGGTTGATTCTAGGATTGCGTAGTGTAGACTACCTAGGAGAGAGCCTCAAGCTCTGTGTGATTCTGGGTAGAAGTACATGATCATCGAGGACTAAGACTGCCCAATGCAACTTAGTGGACATTCGACTAGTGGAGGGCGGTCTGGTTGAAAGATCATCGACAAAAATTACTAAGTGTGTGAATGAGTGAACTGGTTCATGCATGACCTTGCGAAAACACACTCAACATGACTTTATGATAATATGTCTCGAACCAAAATGTCAACTTATGTTATGTGTGACTTGTTGTGCTGTACAATAACCCCCCATTTCCTAAATTTTTCATTTTTAACTATAATATGAAATGGGTCCCTTTTAAATATAGATGTGTGAATAAAATTGGTATCAACTCATCCTTCATCCAAAGGTCCAAAGGAAACGATATATTATAAAACCTTTTGAACAAATATGATTCAGTCTTATGAAATAGATATATAATTCTTTATTATTGCGATAAAGTGATTGCAAGATCGCATATCGCAACAACAAGGAATACATAATGCAAAGACCCATTGGTTTACCCCGATCCGAAAAGTGAATAACTATCGGTTATTGGGAAAGGAAAGCAAGTATAACGGAAGGACCTCCCACTATTTCTCCAATGCGATATCGCTATCGGCATTTGGGGGATGTAGCACACCACACATTATGACACCTTTAAAACCTCCCGATGCGATAAGGTGTATCGCCATCGGGGGATCGGGGATTTTGCAATGACATAAATATTACTACCCAATCATTTCTCCGATTGCGATCCGATAAAGCAAGGTGCGAGTTTCAAAATAAATTGAAAAGGCTTGCATGCATTATTTTAGATTATTATTAAAAGCCTTCCCATTCCCAATAAAAATTTACTTGTGATTATCCACCAAAAAACTCAAGCCACGCTTGAATGAATCATTCAACGTATAAACGATATGATGGGTATTTAAAATGATTGACAGGTTAAAGTGGCCAATTAATGAAGCAGTTATGTCGAGATCTCCCCTGAGATTGTATCTACGGAAACATTATCTTAATATTTCATTATTCGTTAATTGATATAACTCTTTCATATTAGCTCGCACCACCTATTCTCTGTATTACGTTCGTTTTATTCCCTGCACAGAGCTCCGTCGAAGCAACAAATTCCAGCCAAATGGGGAAGAAATCCAAGAGATTTGCGGCAGCATCAGCTCCTGCAGTAACAGGGAAATCTACCACAGATCCAGGACTGAGCAAGAAGGGATTGATTTCAGACACTACTTGTCTTGGCCTCAGAAACACAAGTTGGCAAAGCATATATAATCTAATTGAAGCAGAAGAGCCTGAAACGGTATCAGTGCAAGCTACTGCAGATTCAATTAGAAAATCAGAGGCTTCCTTGAAGGACTTAGTTGACTCATATCTACACCGAATAGCAGCTCGAGAAAAAATTATTCCGTATACAGATATAGTGCGATGGGCAGTAAAGGAAATCCATGTTATGAATAGAACATTCTGCATAGTCGACGGAAGAGTCTTCGGCTCATTCCAGCCTGATGATTTAAGAAAAATGTATCACTTGCCTGAGCCACAAAAGAAATACAATAAAGCATTTCTGGAGAAGTTCACAAGTGAGAATGAAACTGAATCGGTCCCAATTCGAGAATGGAGATAGAACCCCGCAAGGCACAAACATGAATCTTCAGGTAAGTACTCTGTAGATTCATTATGTTCTCCTTACTGTTACGCCAGGGAAATCATGTGTAGGATTTGAGGATTACATGATTCTACAAAATTCACTATTGAAATGGTTCCTTTAATGGAAGCGACAGTTAATAGTGAGATAATGGATTAGGGAAATATATTGTCAGATAAGTTATCCACTGATATTCTCGAGTTTAGAAATAAAACTCGCACGACTGATAGGTCTATTCCTCCATTTTATTTTAGTGCTTATATATTAGATACTCTTTGTTTCAACTCTGAATTTATTGTACTAGCGTGGAGATGGACTCCAAAAGACCCCATGCCAATTCACATTGTTGGAGAGGTAAATCCCCTCTACGGATAGATGCGATCCCTACTAGCCCAGAACGGGTCTAGCAACAATCAAACAATGTTATCACGCAAGTTCCTAATTGCAAATAAAGAGTGGGTGATGAAGACCTACTTGAGATCCAATGCTTCAGTTCATAGGAGAGATGGTGCTCGCGTTCCTTTGCCTTGGCCGGTCATG
>APFE031367281.1:9942-84344 GCA_000404065.3 Pinus taeda
TTAATAATATTAAAATTCAAAATAATTGAGATCCGAATATACATTTATAAATTATTATTATGGTAAAACAATATTAGTTTTCTCGCCGGAACTAAAAAGTAAACCATAAATATTTAAGGCATTTAAAAAATAAAAACAATGCTAGAATCAATATGTTGGAAATTGAATATGAAAACTAGAGAGTAGGTATACAGCCAAAGGAATCCGTGTGAAGATTATTTGTTACCTGCAAGAAAAAATCACTTGTGGCTTTCTATAGGCAATATTAATGTTTTCTCACGGCCCTTCCGCATTGGTGTTTTTCTCAGAGCTCGTTGTACGGAGTTTTGGTGTTTTTCTCACTACACGTTATAAGCAGCAGCAAGAGTTGTCGGAACAGTCTCTTGAAAAAGCGAAGTGTAGTGTTTCATATATTCAATATGAACAGAAAGGATACAGTGGCTGCATTTATAGTATGTATAATGATGAAAATATTGGGTAGTTTTTGACCTCCTTAGTATTTCTTTATTTATGATGAAAATATTGGATGGCTTTTGACATCCTTAATGTTCCTACAACTTTGGAACTTTGAAAAGTCTTTAAGAGAGAAGGAAAATTTCCTTAAAGCGAGGGAAAAATTCTATGAACGCATAACGAAGGCAGAGGAAAGAAAGTGAATTCAGTTTGGCAAATTTAATTGGCGGGGAAAATTTCCATAAACACATAAATAAGGCATAAGGAAAAGAAAGACAGTGAATTCGGTAACCTACATTCGAGGGAAATTTTCTGTAAACAAATTTACATAACACTGGGGAGGAACTTTTACGACCTAAGGAAGAGGAAAGAACGGAAGGAATCATCACAAGACACTAAAGGCAGGTAGAGGGTATTGTTGGAGGGATTTAAAACACACCTGAATAACGTGAATTACAAGGTAGCATTACCACGCGGGAGTTCTCAGGTCCTCCCAAATGGGTTCGGAGACAAGAGTTTGAGCTTTTCGGACAGACAGCTCTGCAGGCCCAAATTGAAAAAAAAAACCTGCGCAATTGCTTGCAAGAAACATGCGAAATTCACATGTAGAAACATGCACACCCTTCGTCAGGACGAAAGCAGGCGGAGCAAGGAAGCTGGTCCGGAAAGCTTACGCGTGGCTAGACAGGACAACCCCCAGGTTATGAGTATTGGGCACCCCGTTAACTCTAACACCTACTTCGTTACGGTGAAAGCAGGCGAAGCAAGAGGGATGGTCCGGACGCGTGTCTGCTAGGTAGCCACTAGCTGCGGCACAGGACAACCCCCGAGGTTACCTATCTTCCTAGCGCAGTTCTAGTAGCTAACGTAGATTTCGTTTACCCTAACTCGAGATTTTTGTTTATCGGGAGTCTTGACAGAAAGCAGATGACCCCTCCACAATTACCTTGCAACTCCAACTACCTGCATATTAATGTTACAAGAATTGCAGGGAGAGATGCGGGTTTAATCAGTGAAATCATCAAATGCTTAACACGGTTTAATCAGTCCTAGCTGCAAGTGACAGCGGATGATCCTTCCACAATTACCTTGCAACTCCAACTATCTGCATATTAATGTTACAAGAATTGCAGGCAGAGATGCGGGTTCAATCATTCGTCAGGTTTAATCAGTGAAATCATCAAATGCTTAACACGATTTAATCAGTCCTAGCTGCGAGTGCTTTAGGCTGTAGGCCGTGAGGGTCAAGATGATAGAAAAGGATTGTTGTCCAGGTGCCGCTTGAGAGCTGGGCAGAGGCATAATAAAACATATATTTACAACCGACTGTAATAAAATTATATACACATATATTCATTTATTCGTTCATTTCTTCTCCTAATTTTATTAGTACTTTATCTAATAAGAAACCGCGATAAAAATCTATAAACATATCGTTATTCATTGGTTCATTTCTTATCAAATAAGAAACTGTAATAATTTCATTATTACTCTATCAAATAAGAAACTGTAATAAAAGTTTATACACACATCTTCATCCATTCGTTCATTTCTTCTCCTAAAATCATTAGTACTTTATCAAATAAGAAACTATGCAGTAAAATGTATAATGTGTACCTTGCATTGTTCCATCGCATCCCAGGGTTTGCTGGATCATCATTGGGTAGATTCCACTCGGTGACTCCGGGTGATCAAAATTTAACTTCAGGAATTCAGAAATTGAAAGTTAAATTCCAGAGGAAAAAATTACGATTAGAGAAACCCCAATACACACCTTCGGATATATTCCTATAACGTTTGCTCACGGAAAGAGGTTCCATGCTCGCCCATGGCTATAGACATTCATATATCTTCGATGGCCACGCTCTGCTGCTAGGGTTTTTTTCCTCTCTCAGGGCTCACATACACAGACATAACACATATCACAGAACACAGAACGACAAAAATACAAAACATCCATACAGAGACAAACGACTTAACACATTCATCACAGAACAACAAAAATACAAACATAATACAGAGACAAACACAACAATGAACACTACTGCCTGAGAGATATAAGAAGCACGCAGACGGCACAGAGAAAAAACAAGGGGCAGAGGGCCTCACTCCGACATATGTTATATATAAGTAACCATTGGATCCACTTTTCCCATCATCTTAAGCCGTTACGTTTGCTTTTTCCACGATGTGCATAACTTATGTTTTCTTTTTCCCACGATCTGATTAAGTATCCAACGTTATCCAGCAACATGGAATTCAATTCAAAATCAGCCGTTGGATTGAAATGGTTGTTATCATTCAGCCCAAAATAGTAAATGCAACGAAAAGCAGAATGAAAGCGACCTGGAAAGCAATTGATGTTATCCGCACCCCTCCAAATGGTTGTTATGATTCCGCCCAAAATAGTAAATGCAAAAAAACAGAATGAAAGCGAACTGGAAAGCAATTGATGTTATCCGCACCCTTCCATTCCATCTCATTAAATCTTTCAACATCAAGTTGATAGATACATAGGGTGGCATGGCTCACCCCATTCAATTTCAATAAATCTTTCAACATTTATGATCACATTAATTTATCCATATGTGGAACTGTTTTTTTAATTTTTAACTCTAATAAAAATGGGTATCCAATTAAATATGCCCTAGTCTAGGCGGAGGAATTGTCCGGATTCCATTCCCGCTCGGAAAATCCTCCGGATCCGGTCAGCGTTCCTCCGACCTTCAGACGCGCTCTATTTCTGATTTCACTGTCACAATCCGTCAGAATCAAAAATCTTAGGGACCCGATCGGTCACATCCTCCGTCCATCCAGACGACCCTACTCAGCGCGTTAATGCAATGAATGTGGCGGGTGGTTAGCTTGAATTCCAAACCAGACACGAAAGCGGCCAATTCCAGAACTCCTCGACCTCCCATTGCGCCAGAGCTCCTAGGTTTCATGTCATTTCTGGAAGCTACGAGGTCGTGAACATTGACTATGGCTTCAAGCTGCTCGACATTTTCGACCCCAAGATGTCGACCTATGCTTCAATGCACAAGAGCGATGGATTTTTCTTGTCTTGTTATCATGTAATTCTTTTAACATCAGGTAAATATGGAACTTGATAAAGCTCCACTATGAATAACAGAACCATGACCACGTCTGCATTGTGCAATATTAATTGTATTTGGATCACCATTCAAGAGAATGCAAAGAATACAAAGGAATAATTTGCCAATAAAATATACGTACTAGATTTTGCAGCCAACGGGTATCACAGACTCTTCCAAATTGTGATCTTACTACTTCTAAGTTCTAAAACTCAAGGCCCTGAATTCAAGCCGTATATGTAACCAAAATCACACATCATTGTGCACACTACAAAATCTTGGAGTGATAGAAAACTCCTTTGTACTCAGGCTCTCTACATTTTGTGAGAATTTTTGTTCCAATGGAATGGAATGATTTTGAAGGGCAAATAACCAGCCTCTCCACGCTTCTTAATCGCAGATTTGATCTCTGAAAATTCACTTCCAGACCCAAAATCTCCATTGCAAAAAAATGTTCAGAGTTGAAATCATTCATTGGATGGGGCTTTAAATTGCCGTGATAAGAAACATTCCTGCCACAAATTGCAGGTAGTAAGATTAATTATGATATAGTTGGATTAATTGTGATCTAATACATGATATGAAGCATGGAAACAAGAGAAGCTTATGAAAGAAAAATAACCTGCAAACAATAAAGAAAGTAGCTCTGGTCTGTAATTGTAAGTTGCGCCTGCAGAAGGGTTTCCTGCAGCAAACCCAAATAAAAATATCAATGATCACTCAAATAGAGGTTTTCCATGTAGTCCAGGGCGTTAGCAGGGCAGATATTTACTATTAAATCTTGTGGTTTGATTCCCAATTCTTTTTGATGAGATGCATTAAATTTTACTGATGTGTTTGTTAAAGGGACTAGTTTACCAAGATATTATTCACTAATGCAGAAAAAATTTACTTGAGTTGTGCACGAATGTGGGAAATTTTTTATGAGATCTGCAAAGTGGAGTGAAATCCAACGTGTGTCGCATGAAGTTGTTGAATTCCAGCCATCACACAGGCAAAGATTATTCTCCTTCTCAACATCGTAAGCGCAAACACCCTTGGAGGTTTTACAGGATCTGCAGTAGTCTGAATCCTCTGGCAGAGAAAAGCTGAGTTGAATCCCATATAACCATTCCCTAGGGTTAGCGACCTTGATGCGGGACGAATTGTAGATAGTGTTCTAAGAGTAGCACTGGAGGCGCGAAAGATTCAGGGAGCCAATGGAGGAATAAGGGATCCCATAGTAGGGTGGGGGCCTGGTGACTCTGCTCTTCTTGCCAAACCCAACCCAAGAAGGGCAGTCGTAGAAGGCGTCGCAACCCATCCTTGTCATGTTGCGACAGGGGAGGTGCTTGTCGAGGAAGCGCTTTAAGAGTGGGGAGGCCTTGGAGCAGCCCAGCAGCATGAAGGCATTGTCAGGCATGGGTTGCAGGTACTTAGCTCAGGCTTCTGCGAGGAAAAATCCATCTCTCTTGTGCATTTTAGGACACGTCGACATCTTGGGGTCGAAAATGTCGAGTAGCTTGAAGCCATAGTCAATGTTCACGACCTCGTAGCTTCCAGAAATGAGCTCTGATTCAGTGGGAGGTCGAGGAGTTCTGGAATTGCCCGGTTTATTGTATGGTTTGGAATTCAACATGACTACCCACCACATTCATTGCACTAACGCGCTGAGTAGGGTCACCTGGCTGGACGAAGGATGTGATCGATCGGGATTCGGGCCCGTAAGGTTTTTATTCTGACGGATTGTGTCAGTCAAATTAGAAATAGAGCGCATCGGAGGGGTTGGAGGAAGGCTGGCCGGAGCCATACGATTTTCCAGGCGGGAACAGAATTCGGGCAATTCCTCTGCCTCAGAGGTGGTTACAGGATAACCACCTTCTCACTCTTGCGCCTTCATTAGCTCACTCGATCCTTACCTGAGAATGGTTTTGGGTGGTGACACAACTTTGGCTAGATTTCGGACCAATTTTTCTTACGATGTTCACTTGTACGTAATTCATAAATAATTCTCTTTGCAGTGATTTTTGTTTCCACATTTTGTTTTCTTGTTCCGCGAACAAATTAATTATGGCCTTGTGTATTTGTGAAGATTTCGTGCTCAATGCAAGGGTTTTTAAGGTAGTTGGTGCCATGGCTATTTTTCCAAAACTCCTCTTCAAGATTCTAGAGATTGATTATTTCGAAATCATCTTAAGGATTTATTTCTGCAACAAGTGTTTACACTTGTTTATTGATTTTATTATTTTTAAGTTTTAATTTTTAATCTTTAGGGAAAGCACTAATAGTTTAGATTGGTAGGTATGTCATTGCTGGGAGGAAAGAAGGTACAACTTCAAGTAAAGCCCTCTCTTATTATGAATTAAATTCTTTTCAATTCAATGGGTTATATGTCATCCTTAACTTTCTCTTTTCTTGCTTGCTTCAGGTGAAGCTTGTCCATCCACAACATTCACCAGTTCGTTAGGGTTTTTAAAGCTTTAACCATGTTCCTCTCTAAAAATCTTACCCTCATTTTCTACGAGTGTCAAAGACCATGGTTTCGTAGCTTTTCTTTTGTCAAGGGTTTACTTTTATGTTTTTAGTTCTATGGGGTTACAAGGTTTTAAGTTTTTGTATATATTTTCTTGTATTCAATTTGTAAGGCCCACGGCCCATACTTCTTTTGGAAGTTATATTTAGTATCTAATTTGTCGTAAATATTTACTATAATGTTTAAAATTAGTGTTGCTTGATTATGAATGAACTCTGGAATAGTTAATTGTTTGTCAAGGATTTCCTAAGGAAAAGGGTCTTCGTTTATTACAGTAATTCTCGTTGTCCCTGATCAATCTTGTCTACATAATGGTATCATTTATTCTAATCCCTGATCAAGCTTGTCTATATAATGGTATCATTTATTCTAATTGGGTGTGGTTCAATTCTTCATAGTTATGAGTTTCCTTGTACAACTTATTCATACATACATATGTACAGGGAAAAAGAGTGATATGTGTAGACTCTAAGTACTTCATAAGTAATAAATTCAGAGTTCTTGTCTTTCGTTTTCTGAGGGTCCGTATATATATATATCTATATACGAGTCTGATATATAGATATCTATATATATATATATAAGTTTTATGTGGTTCATTACCAATTGTTATATGTGTTTGTCAAGGATTTCCTAAGGAAAAGGGTCTTCGTTTATTACAGTAATTCTCGTTGTCCCTGATCAATCTTGTCTACATAATGGTATCATTTATTCTAATCCCTGATCAAGCTTGTCTATATAATGGTATCATTTATTCTAATTGGGTGTGGTTCAATTCTTCATAGTTATGAGTTTCCTTGTACAACTTATTCATACATACATATGTACAGGGAAAAAGAGTGATATGTGTAGACTCTAGAGTACTTCATAAGTAATAAATTCAGAGTTCTTGTCTTTCTTTCTGAGGGTCCGTATATATATATATTATATATATAATATATATATATATATAAGTTTTATGTGGTTCATTACCAATTGTTATATGGGTATAGACATATATGGGATTTGATGTTGCACTTGTATATTTCAGCCTGGCCAAGGAACTAACTCTAACCTCTCCACAACACTCACCATGTTTCTCTAGTCTTATTTTTAGCAAAAGGTTTCACCACACCAAGTTACTTTCATAGTACACACAGTAATTTGTGTTCTTAACAGCGTGAGATAGGCACTGTCCCTGGGCTTTTGATTCCATCAACTTGGCCCGAATACTAACACAAAATCTCTTCAAGGTTATGCCACATGCCTCTGGTATTAATTTTCCCTCTTTTCTTTCACTTATGGCCTTACCAATGATTTCTAAAGTTGTTGATGAGAAAAGATATATGTTTTGTCCCCAAATTTGCCCCAAATGGAATTTCAATCAGTTTATGCCCTTTGACAAATGCTTGCACACAACTTGTAAGTCAAATATTGTCTATTGACCCCCCCTCCAGTACAACATCAGGCTCACCATGTTCCCACATATTGTCCATGTGCCTCAACATTTTGTTTGAAGTTTAACCTAGGGCACAAAAAGAAAATTTAAAAATAAAATAAAAGTTATCCATGACATGAAAAAAATAATAAGTGTTCATTAAAAATAAAAAATAAAAACATATGCATGCATGTTGCCATGCTCAAACACACTAATAGATTCATGGAATGGATGGTTTGAAGGGTTGAATCAGTTGATTCATTTAACAACTAAAGGAAAATGCCCCATATTAAAACCATAATAGTTAACGCTTTTGATCGACATTAAAACACCAAGCATTAAAACCTTCACAGGAAAATGCACAACACTTTGGGTTTTAATATATTGAATATTAATGGTTTGCAACTTTTTGTGGGTTGGACACAAATAAATTTAATCCAACACTCATTTGAAACCTTGATTCCCCAATAAATGTGGCCACTTGAGGCAATTTTATTAATGCAAAAGGAAGTATTTTACATAAGAGAGTTCTCGTGATCTATCATCCACTATGACCCTCCATGCCCTTCAAATAGAGATTATGAACCAATAGAATGTTAATCCACAGATCAATAGTCATTATTATCGAGGAGAATATGAGCCATTGGACCACGCTATGTGTAAAACATATTGCGTCCATCAGATTACAAAGCAACTAATGCATAGTAAAGAAACACACCTTTACCTAATAGATTCATTAGACAAAGTTGAACTTAACTAACTTCTAAGTATATAAATATCCTAACAAGGAGGAACTGCAAAAGCTACTTAATGCAAATTTCATATATCCTATCTTTGATGGTATGTTAGTTTCACCTTTAGTTATTGTGCCAAAGCAGAACAATAAATGACAGGTATGCCTTGGTTAATGAGAACTAAATAAATCCTTCCTCGAGGGATATTTTCCTATACCCTTCATTGACAAAGTCCTCGATACCCTAACAAAAAATAAATTATTTTCATTCATTGATGGACTCAATGGGTATAACCAAATTCAGATTGCCCCTAAAGACCAAGAAAAGACCACCTTTATATGCCCTTGGGGAACATATTCATATCGAGATCCACCCTTGGATGATGCAATTCTCTTGCCACTTTCCAAAGCGTTGTGCTAGGAATATTCTCCGACCTAAGCAACAATTGTGTCAAAATCAATATTGATGAATTTATAGTGTACAGGGATACCTTAGATAATTTGAAAAAGGTACTTGTTAGTTGTCAAGGTACAAACCTTTCCCTCGGTCACAGGCAATGTAAAATTTCGTTAACTAAAGGGATCATCCTGGGTAATCATATATCACGTAGAAGGATTGGGTTGGATCTTGCCAAAACCGAAGTTATTTGAAATCTTCTAATTCCAACAACTAAGAAATTTGTTCATAGCTTTTTGGGATATGATGGATATGGAGATTTACTCATAATTTTGCTAAAATGGCATCACATTTATTCCAGTTACTAAAAACTTCAATCAAATTTCATTGTATCAACAAATTTTAGATCATGTTTGAAACATTAAAAGAAAAATTATCAAATGCTCATGTCATAAGAAGCACAAATTGGTCTCTACCTTTTCACATATCTTTAAATTACTTTGATACAACAATTCAGTGGATATAATTTATGGATATACTTAATGGCATTTGAACCAAGCAATTAGAATTCATGCATAAGTTTCATGCTCAATTATAAGATTTTCCAAACTCACTAAAGACCTTCTTCTCAATTATGAAATAATTATTATTTCATAAATATGAAATCATGAGAAAATAATTATGAAAAAATCATCAATTATGTAATTTCATCCCCATTACATCTTAATAACTTCCATGTAAGACCCATATGAAAAAAAAAGGGTGAAAGGATGTTTTTTATCTAGCAACTCAAGTAAGTTAAACTAGGGTCTCTCTCACTGAAATGAAGTGGCAAATGTGGTTATAACATATTCCCCTTAATGCATGAGGTCAAAAGATAAAATGATGGCAAAAATGCATTACAATAAAAATGTATGGAAGGAGTTGGTATCAAGGGGTCAGAAGAGATAAACTCTGACAAATGAAGTCTTATGAAATGAAACACTCAGATATAAAAGATACAAATGTAACATCCCAAGTGAAAAGTTCATGTAATAAAAGTTAATAAAGGCAAAATAAGACCACGGTTAAGGGACTCTTATTCCAAATTGAATGTTGGGCAAATGTAACATAGTGGGCATCACTAGATGTGTGTTTTGGCTAAGGAAAATTGACAAAGGCTAGGGCTAAAGCATTAAAAGGCAAAAAGACATTTTTGACACATTTATTTATGATAATAAAGGAAATTAGGAAAAAAATGAAGGTAAAATGTCAGAGGTTTCATATGAGGAGGAAAATGATGGAAAATGAAGAAATTAGAGACCTCATGCATAAAAAGGCTTCAAAGGATCAATTCATGGCTTTTGTCAAGTTCAAGTTTGGAGCTCTCTCATTATTTTCTCTCTCTCACTCTCTTGGTAACTTAGAGTTTTCTTGGAACACTCTAGTTTGGAGCAAAGGAAAGGGAACTCAAGGAAAGGAAAGGAAAAAGAAAGCAAGGAATAAGGAAAGGAAAGCAAAATCAAACAGCTTTAACAGGAATACTTGTAGGTAACCTTTTGCATATGTGATTTCCTAGATGGTTTAGACATGCATGGATTTGCATGTTGGTGCATGGTTCTCTTATTATCGGTGACATGGTCATGTCAGGTTATGACAATGGTTTTCAGCCTAGCCTAGCCTTTTTCTGAATGCCATGGTATGTTGGGATGTTTATTTTGGTTTTGGAACTTTGGAATTGCCAGATGGATTTCAGAATCTGGGGCGGAGGTGGTCTCAAGGTTCAACCCCAAAGGCCTAGGAATCCTTTTATCGGTTTTGGCGGGGTACACAGTAAATCATGAGGGAGTAGTGTCGGTTTAGGGGCTAGTGATCCAGGATTGGATTGCGGTAAAGCTTGAGAAACAAGGAGATGGAAAAATCCTCAAGGATAGTCATGGATTCCAGATGGCATTCCAAGCTCTATTTGGTTGTGATCGGAGCACCAGTTTTGGAGTGATCACAGTTGGATGAGGGTGGAGGTGGTTTAACCTCTAGATTCCCTTGATTGTTCTTGGATTGGTTGTTCTATGAGATCCCACATTCATGATTGCAATATGGCACGGGGGTGACTTGCTGAAAGAGAGATTTGGTTCAACTATGTCTATGGTCGAGTGGTACGTGGAAGTCCCGAACCTGGTCGGATTTTCCTATGATTAATAAAAGCTAAGTTACTTTACTTTTGCATTGATTTATATGTGGATTTAATGGTTGACATATCTATGATATTTATATGGTTTTATGCTGATTATAAGCATGGTTGAATGACCGGTTCATGTCATGGTTATTTCATGTATTTACTTGTAACTGTTCAATGGATGGATGCAAGACCTAGTGGATGAGGTAGTAGTTCAATAGAGAAGGAGGTGATCATTCTGGTTATGCTATGTCTTGTATCCTAAACCTGTGGGTTGCATTGATGCCAAGTGTTTGACAGAATGTCAGTTTCGGTTGGGGATGCTCAGGCCGAGCACTATGGGTGGTCTTTTATTAATCAGCATGTTTATCATGTTTTTAATGATTTTTGAAAGTTACAACAAGTTCTGGGTAGAGGGCAGGATTCTGGGCTAGAAAAGTGGCTCAAATCCCAGGGTCGTTGGCACAGAACTGGAAATTCTAGACCCTCAGGCAGGCCTATGAGAGCAACTTTAGGTTGTTGATCGCTCCCTTGCCCATAGCTTAAGAGCGAATAAGCCATAAGAGCTACAGAATAGCAGTGGGACCCAGGGACATGTTGTTTTAGTGGATGACTTGCCTCCTGAGGGGTCTGTTGATGATGTTGGATGATTGTATGTGATGTTCCGTCGATTCCACTTCCTTAAGGTTACATAGGAGGTTGAATCTGATTATAGTAAAATTTCTCTTGATGTTTACCCCAATTGGCATGGTTACTTTAGGTAGACCTGGGAGGGGGTGTTATAGATTGGTATCAAAGCATGGTTACGCTCTCTTTGGGTCACATATGGTGCTAGAGATATGGGTGAATGTGTTGGTCATCCATGCATGTCAGTTGTGTGTGTGGCTCTTACACTTGTGTCCCATGTGCTTGTTGCATTGCATCATATTGATCATGGTAGTAGTAAGGTTATCATGAGGAACTCGATGTCAATTTTATGGAATGAATCACCATGAGTATATGATTGTTCATACAATTATATGCAACTTGATTACATCCTTGTATGTTGGGTTGCCTTCTTGGTTATTTGATTGCATGCATCAACCTTGTAGGTTGATTACAAGAATTGATTTCTTATGCTCCACTACATGTGGTTACGCGTATGCGTAGTTGATCAAGCATTTCATATGCAGGTGGATAGTTGCATGAGGCAATGTGTATATTGGATTATTAGTTGTTGTCATGCATGAGGTCATAGCATGCATTGTTGATATGGCCTTGCATTGATGACTAGACCCTAGTTAGTATGATGGTTATGCATAAATTCACTTATTGATATATGTCTATATGTTATTATGGTTATGTTGTACAGGCATCACACTAATTTGATGATCTTGAAAACAAGGTATCCTCCCCGAATATGCTGAGGTATATTGATTTATGGTGATTTGCTTTAGCTGACATAGTATGCCTTACAGGAAAGAGATCAGATGGCTAGCAAGGTGGTAGACTACATAGAATCTCTCTTTGCATCAGATGGGCAGCGTGGTGTGGGGCACTCTTCTAACTTAGCAAAAACCTTGAGAAGCCTAAGGAAGAAATAATGAGTTTCAAAGCAGACAACGACAAAATCATGCAGGAACAAGAGAAACAAGCAGAGGTGAATGTGATATTGCTCCATAGTTTGTCAAATTTGTAGCCACAAGGACCTCTTCAGATCAACCATGGACACGAGGATAGAACTAATGGGGCATATGGCAACAGGTCTCATAGTAGACACAGGTCATACAGATATGACACTATCAGAGATGGCAAGTTGTTGGACACTCCAGACAGGAGAGGTACTGGACACGGGTATTACTCTAGTTATGGTTTTTATAGGCATCATGATCATCATCATTATCATTTGTACAAGAGGAATGATAGGGGATATTTGTCGAATGAGTTCAAGAAGGCAAAGACACCTACCTTTGATGGAGAGATGAAGAAATCACAGGATGCAGAAGCTTGTTTTCTTGGCATGCGGAAATTCTTTAGATTGCATGATTACTCAGAAAATATGAAAGCAAGAATAACACTTTTCAGTCTCAAAGGTAAAGTGGATATTTGGTGGGGAGACATGAAGAATGTCAAGGACATACATTAGGATGAGTTGACTTGGCATGCATTTGAAAAGCTCTTCAAGAAGAAGCACTTATCTTAGAGGTATTATGATGACAAAGCTAAGGAGTTTTATGAGTTGTGGATTGGTTCTATGACAGATGAGGAGTATACTAGCATATTTTTGGAGCTGTTGAGATATGTGCCTTACCTCAGATACGAGAAGGCCAAGGTTTAGAGATTCATCAGTGGATTTCCAGTTGCATACAGAGATCGGATTGAGTTTGATGAGCCTAGATCATTGGAGGAGGCCATCCGAAAATTGAAGCATTGTTATGAACAGTCGAAGCGCAAAGTTGAGCCTAAACACGACTTGAAAAGAAACGACAAAGCTAAAGAAAAATGGCCACCAGAGAGAGAAAGACCTCAAGGTGCAAGTGAGAAAGATAATGCAGTTCCTTACAAGAAATTCAAAATAGTTGAGAAGGGACATGAAGAGAATCAGGCTAGAGGCGGTGGTAAGGAACCATTACAATGTTGGATATGTGGTAAGGATTATTGTAAGAGGAATTGTCTGCAATATCAGAGTGGTGGTAGACCCCATATCTACAGTGCTAAGGAGGCGCATACAATTGGTGATGTTGCTCATAACATTCCTCGAATTTATGCAGTTGTGGACAATAGGGAGGCAGATCATCGGTCATTGAGATGGACGGTAAGCTTTGTGATCAAGTTGTTTCTATTTTGATTAATCCTGGATCTAACTATAGTTATATTAATCCTAACCTGGTGGATAAGTGTGGTTTGATAAAATAAGTGCATACGGATTCTTGGTTGGTACAGTTGGTTACTGGTACAAATAAGCAAGTTCACCATTGGGTAAGAGCCTGTGCATTCGAGTTAAATGGTATGCCTACAGTAGCACATTTCAATATATTGCCATTGGGATTGTATAGTATGATTTTCGGTATGGATGGGCTATACCTTCACAGAACCAAAGTGGATTTCTTCAAGAAGGCCATTGAGTGTGTGAATGATAGTGGGGAAAAGAGGACCTTGCAGGGAAATAAGAAACCTACATCAATGAGGATGGTTACCGCTATACAGGCTAAGCGTAGTTACAGAAAAGGTTTTGTGATGTTTTTAGTACACATTTCTAGTGACAAGGGTAAGGAGGTTGAGGATGTTGATGTATTGAGCAAGTACCTAGTATTGCAGCAGTTTCGGGATGTATTTTTTGAGGACATTTCAGAGTTGCCACCCCACAGGGAGGTAGACTTTTCTATTGAGTTAGTGCAAGGGGTAGCTCTAGCATCGAAAGCCCCTTACAAGATGAGCACACCTGAGTTGGTAGAGTTGAAGTTGCAGCGAAAGGAAATGTTGGACAAAGGATACATCAAACCCAGTGTATCGCATTGGGGCACACCACTATTGTTCGTAAAGAAGAAAGATGGTACTCTCAGATTGTGCATTGATTATAGGCAGCTAAATAAGATAACAATCAAGAACAGGTACCCTTTTCTGATGATTGATGATTTGTTTGATCATCTAAAGGGAGCAACAATGTTCTCTAAGATCGACTTGAGATCAGGATACCATCAGGTATGCATCAAGGAAGAGGATATCTTCAAGACTACGTTCAGGACCAGCTATGGGCATTATGATTTTTTTGTTGTTCCATTTGACTTAACTAATGCTCCAGCTACATTCATGTGTTTGATGAATAGTGTGTTGCGTCATTATTTAAACAAGTTTTTTATTGTATTCATTGATGACATATTGGTATATTCTAAGAATGAGGAGGAACATGTTAAAAATTTAGCAGCAGTGTTGAGATTGCTAAGAGAGCATCAGTTGTATGCTAAACTCAATAAGTGCAACTTTTTTCAGACTCAAGTACACTACTTGGGACATGCTGTCTCTAAGGAAGGCATAGCAGTAGATCCAAAAAAGATAAGGGCCATCATGGAATGGGAAGCTTCTAAGAATGTAGATGAGATGAGATCATTTATGGGATTGGCAGGTTACTACAGAAGGTTTATTAGGAACTTCCCACGCATTTCATATCCTATCACATCATTGCAGTGGAAAGGTAAGAAGTTTGAATGGAAGGTGGAATGTGAAGATAGTTTTGAGCAACTTAAGAAATTGTTGATACATACACCAATGCTAAAGATTATGGATCCCGACCAAGAGTTTGTTGTGTGTACAAATGCTAGCAACTTGGTGGAGTTCTCATGCAAGGAAAGGAAATGTGCTATGAGTCATGGAAATTGAATGATCATGAGCAAAACCAATGTTGCACTAATCGTTATCGGGATAATATCGGCGCGAGGAAATAATCGGAAAAAAATCGTTTGGTACAAAAATATTCATTTTTTTCAATTTTTTTAATATCTAAACCATCTACAACATAAAATAAATACATTGACACATAACTATGATAAAAGAACTAATATATAAGATGTTTAATATCATTTCTGGTCTAAAATCACACATAACAGTGAATCATGTCCTGAATAGTAAATCCCGATTCCTGAGTCCCAACTCAGCCTCAAAATATCAACAAAAAATATAATAATGTATCTCATATCATGAGTTGTAATGTCATATACAATGAAATGAACCAAATAACTAATACTATTGATTTCCTCTGCCCCTTTTGCGAGAAAATGCTATAGCTTTCCCTTTCCCTCTAGATGTAGATGCTGGTGCTGGTGGAGTTGGCAGTGGAGTCTGCTATGCTCAAGAAGTTGAAGAACTAAAAGTAGGAGCTATAGGAGATAGACCACATCCTCTACTGGTGGCAGGGGTAGCCCGGGCAAGTGGTGTCACCTCCTCCTCCTGTTGCTCTAAATCCTCCTCCTCCTCCTCCCCATCCACTACATCCTGCATTAGCCAATCATCAGCAGACTCCATGAGAGGCCTCTTGTCCTCAACCCTCCATGCAACAATGGTGCCAATCCCATCCAATGAGATGGCCTCCTTATCAGGTGTCCTCTCAAGTTTCCTCACCCACAATCGAAGATTGTAGTAGACGTAGACCATGTCATTAAGTCACTGGGACTCCAACCTGTACAAAGATCATGAATAAAAATTAATAACTATAAAAAAATATTGTTTAATGAATTCAAAAATTTATTTGGAAATTTGCAATATTTTAAATTTTTAAGTATTAACCTGTTGCGGTTCTTCTTGTGTATTTTTTCAAATACACTCCAGTTGCGCTCACATCCTGAGAAGCTACATGTTTGGTTGAGGATTCGAATGGCAAGCTTTTGCAGAAGGGGTACCCTAGCACCATAAATTCTTCACCATGCATCTACAACAAAATTACAAATAAAAATTTAAATAAACATAAATAAGAAAATGGAATTTGAAGAGACAATGAAATTTGAAACAAAGTTACAAACTAAAAAATACTTGGCATTTTAATCATCCTATCAGTCACAGCCATGTCAAAGCCAAATGTGCCACCTGCCATCCTATCTGTCTCAATTTCTTTAGAGATCTCTGTACATTCAACTGGAGATCACACCATATTTTGGACATAGGATGAGAATCCATCCATGATCTCAGCATCAAATACAAACCCACATGCCTAAGAAAATGCGAGGTTCAGGAAAATCCCAACAACATGAATGGGACGATGGAGTGTGTTGTTCCATCGCTCATCAATCACTCCCCATAGGAGGAGTTGTCTCTAAAACCCCTTAACTCCCTTATCATCATAGTAGGCCTGAATGGCTTCTTTGGCCCTGCCATGGCCTCATACAAATAGCCCATTGCGGGCTTATCACCATCAACTAACCAGAGAACCTTTACCAAAGGTTCAGTAACGGCGCACACCTCCTACACTCCCTACCCAGAAGTATTCTTAGTATGAAACTAGTTTGCATACGGCCTCTCCCTCTGGTTTGCGGCTCATTGGAAAAGCATGTCACTCCTTTGAAAGAAACATTCTCTTCACATCCCAGATAGAATTCAAGAGGGATTGAAGAGATATGAAATTGGTGGCAAACCGTGTAATGGTGGGGCGCACTAACTCTTTCTTGTTGGTGAATCTTCTAATCAATCTAAGCATAGATGTATGGTTATATATAAATTATGTAATGCATTTGAACGACTCAACAATATCTTTGACAAAGGGAATTTTCCCTATGTCCTCCAACATCAAATCAATACAATGTGTAGCACAAGGCGTCCAAAATAAAGTAGGATGCCTGTCCATAAGCATCCTGCCAGTAGCAACATAATTTGCAACATTGTCCTTTATGACTTGGACAACATTTTCTACACCCACCTCCAAAATAAACACATCTAACAAATCACATAAAGTTCTTGCATCTTTGATTTGTGCAGATCCATCAACAGATTTGATAAACATAGTCCCCTTGGGACAACTAACCAAGAAGTTTATAAGGGTTCTCCCCTTTTGGTCAGTCCAACCATCTGACATCACAGTGCATCCTGTTTGTGCCCATGATGCCCTAAAATCCTCCAATCTTTTGGTGCAGTCAAGATTTTCATTTTGAAGAATCTGGCCTCTCATGTCATGATAAGAAGGGATTTTGTACCCTGAGCCAATAGTTGCAACAACATCAATAACGGGTTGGAAAAATGGATTATTCCTTACAATGCTGAAAGGAATATCACTCCAAAAGATAAATTTTGCCAACAACTTGTCAGCTTGTTCTTTCTCAGTTTTTTTTAGCATTAAACTGATAGATGGCTGTTAACTAGGTGTGGTTCGAGAAACAAAAAATGATGAGGCAGCTACCGGATTGGTTGATGCTGTAGTAGAACCAATGGCACTTGCTTGTTTAGCTGACTTTTTTAGTTGCCTCTTCATTTCTTCTTTGGCCTCTCTATTGTGGTCTAAAGTTTCCAATGCTTTCATGACTCTTTGGATGAGTTCAGGATTTGTATTTTTGTAAGGCCCTACATCAAATCCAACGATTTTTGCAAGGTGATACTTCAATCTGTACACCCCCCCAGACATATGGTGCCCACACAACTTGCAAGTCAAGTTTAGTCTATCATTCGGAGCATTAGGTTCACCAAATTTCTAGAAAGGGTCCAATTTCCTTGACATGTTTGATTTTCAACTTTGAAGTTGAAAACTTGAATGGTGTTTCGGTGAACCTATGGGAAAATAAGGATTACAATTTAGTATTTACAAGTTACAACCTTACAATTTAGTATTTTACTGTTTACATTTTACAAAAACTAAAAAAAATTACATACAATTTAAGAAACCCCATTCCAAACCCAACCAAAAAAACTAAAAAAACAATACATTGGACAAATGTCAAAAACCCCATTCCAAACCCAACCAAAAAAACTAAAAAAAAAATTACATTGGGAAAATGTCAAAAACCCCATTCCAAACCCAACCAAAAACATTGGAAAAAAAACAAAGTTACAAAACAATGAAAACAAAAAACATTGGTGCCCATACCGTTTTTATGGAGATGATTAGTCTCCTCCTTAGCACACTCTTTGATTTTCTCCTCCATGTAGTTGATTTAACTCCAAAATAGCAAAATCTTCAAGCCTTCAACACTCCAAGTCTCCAAACCCCACCACGCGCTCTATTGTTCAAATGAAATGAAAAAAATCTTGTTTTTCCCTTTTAACACGCGCTACCCGAGCCTCCCACGATTTTTTTGGTAAAAATCGCGATTTTTTCGAAAAAAGCGGGCACAAAAAAAATCTGATTACTAATTGCGATTTTCTCTTTTCATTGAAATTATCGCGACTATACAATAATATCGCAATTTTAACAACACTGAGAAAAACTATTCGACGCATGAACTTGAGCTAACATTGATTATAACATGCATTGAATATTTGGAGGCATTATCTTCTAGGCAGCAGGTTTACGTTGATGAGCGATCACAGTGGGTTGAGGTATTTGTTTGAACACCCAAATTTAAATGTCAGGCAAGATAGATGGTCGGCTAGCCTTAGTGAGTTTGACTTCGAGATCAGATACATCTAGGGAAGGAGAACAGAGTTACAGATGCTCTTAGCAGGAAGGTACAAGTAAATCATATAGTAGTTATAAGCTCTTATGGGACAAAGTTACAAGATGGTATTTTGCAGGCAGGATAGTGGGATGACAAACACATGGAGATTATGCACAGGTTACAATAGAGCACAGGTATAGGTACAGGTGATCGGGATGTATACTATCATCTCACGGTAGATGACTTGGTGAAGTTTTGAGACAGGATCTATGTGTCGAACCACAGTGAGCTCAAGAAGCTTATCTTGAGGGAGTTTCATGTGAAAGCGTATTCGGGTCATCCAAGATATCAAAAGACATTAGCGGCGGTAAAGAAGTTCTACTATTTGTCGAATTTGAAGAAAGAAGTGGCTAAGTTCGTGGCTAGATGCTTAGATTATCAACAAGTAAAGGCGGAGTGCAAGCATCCAAGAGGTCTACTATAGCCTATAGCAATTTCGGAATGGAAATGGGAGGTCATTTCCATGGAATTCATCACAGATCTCCTAAGGACAGTGAAACGTCATGATTCTATTATGGTCGTGGTTGACAGATTGAGCGAGGTAGCTCACTTCATTCCTCTAAAGACTACTTATTTAGCTAGTGAGGTAGCACAGGTGTTCATCAGACAGATAGTGAGACCACATGGTGTTCCAAAGGAGATTGTGTCAAGAAGGGATGAAAAGTTAACTTCCAAGTCTTGGAAGGAGCTATTTGTAGGTTTGGGTACAAAGTTGGCCTTCAACACAACGTATCATCCACAGACAGAAGGTCTGACAGAGAGGGTCAAAAGGATCTTGGAAGATATGCTGAGGATGTACGTGATGCACCAACAGAGGAAATGGGAAGAGTATCTACAATTGGTGGAGTTCTCATACAATAATGGTTATGAGGAGTCACTGAGGATGATTCTTTTCGAGGCATTGTATGCGCGGAGTTGTAACACTCCCATCAGTTGGAGTGATCCACTGAACATGGTACTTATTGGACCGGACATGTTGGCGTACATGAAGCAGGAAATGTAGGTTATTGTTGTAGTGGCTACAACCACCCTCCAAAATTTTACCTTAGCTTCATTTTGGAGCCTCCCTACCAACCATCCTCAACAGCATGTCTTGCATCGTCAAGCATATAGGCTTTAGTTGTTTCTCAGTGTATTTTCATCTTGTGCATGTCAGTTTGCTTCACTCCCCTCATAGGTTGTCTTTTCGAACTTAGACCATGTGTTGGCCAAGCAGCTAACCCAGAAAATTGCACAAATCAGCTAGCCAGCTTGTTGAGCTCAAGAATTGCGCAAATGAGTCTGTCAGGCTTCCCTCAAAAAATTGTGCAATTTTGGAGGGGAACCAACATTCCCTCCATAAATTCCACAAATAATCCTGGCAGCCTGTTGGGCTCTAGAATTGCGTAGAGCAGTCAGGCAGTCTTCCTCCAAAACATTGTGCAATCTGACTCAGTACTGCTGCTCAGCCCAAAAATTGCGCAATTCTGGAAGGCTGTCACCTGCTGACCCCAGAAATTGTGCAATCCCTCTGGGACAACTAGCCTAGCTCAGCTTAAGAACTGCGCAAATTTTCATCCCAAGCTCGCAAACCGATGCATGTGCCTTCAGGTTGATCGGTTCCCTCCAGGACCGAGCAAAACTGATTTGCATGCATGGGGTGCTTTTCCCAAGGCCGCATGCAAAGGCATCCCTAGATTTAGGGACCTATTTTTAGTAGTTGGAGGTTACATGAAAGGCTCATTTTAGAAACCTTCTGCCAAGTGTCACTTTTCCTAGATTTGTGGCATGCCCGTCATAACCTTGATTTTATCAAAACTTATTAACGAGACGCTACAATGCTCTTTCCTCACATCGATCTTGCAGCTCTGACATCCCACATCGCATCTAGGATTCATCGGCACATTCAACTCAGTTGTTTTGAGGTAAGCCCGCTTTCCATGTTTTGCGTTTCGTTTCTGTCGCTTTTTGTATTTCAGCTTGTGTGAGTGTTGTCTACTTGATTTCAGTGAGCGATTGTTGTCGTTTTGATATATGTTAGCTTGCAGAAGCATTGTTTCAGCTTTCGTTTGCATCTCGTTGTTATCGCATGCATGACACTATTTTTGCACCAACGGTTGTTGTTGCGGCGACTCGTTTCACACACATGCATGATTTCCCGTTTTCTAAACCCTGCACTCCCTATTTGCATGCATGATCATTCACTCTTGTTTATACTCAGTATCACCATGCATTCAAACTTCTCATGTTCTCAGTCACCCATTAGCGGGTTTGGATTGCCTTAGCCCGAACCTTGCTTTTCTCAGCTAGCATTGCACATTTCTAGAAGTGAAAGCTCTGCCTTCCCTCCAGAAATTGTGCAAGTCTAGCCCAACACTGACTTCCAAGATTGCATTGCGCAATTCTAGAAGGTAATGCCTTGATGGCCCCAGAAATTGCGCAATGAAGTTTGCTAGTTTGCATGTCACTGCTCACTGAAATTGCGCATTGTGCAGTTTCAGTCCTCAGCAGGCTAGTATTTTCTCTGTAAAGGATTGATAGATGAGCATCCTAGATTTGTATTCAAATATTTATCCTGCATAATAATAAACCCTGAGAACTATTGCACCTGTTTTCGCGCATTAGGTTTTTCCGGGGACTATTGTGTCCAAAAATAAGTGTGTCCTATGTATCTTGTTCTTTCCTCTGTTTTCAGTTTCATGAGATCAAATATTTAATTAGTGTAGGCTGCAAAAGTAATTTGCTTCGGTATTCAGCAGTGTTGATAATATCAGTATCAGCGAAATATCGACGAGGGTCCAGAAAACATCTTATCGGCAATATCGGTGAAAATATCGGCAAAATATCGACAAGCATAAAAAATGCATAATATATTTAGATTTTTCAGGTAAAGCAATAACAACATGAAATAAACACATTGGCACATAAATATGAAGAAAGTACTGATATATGTGATGTCAAATATAAATGATACATCAAAGGCGATACCAAATCCTGTTGATCCCTGATAATTGTCCAATCAAGGACTCAAATGTGGAGAACCAATACAAAATAACATCACATATATAAAAGTATCTCATCATCATGAGTTATATGTAGCAAAACAAATAAAACTAGCAGCTATCTATCTGAAATCACTACCCTCTCCCCCTTTTACGGAAAAACATGATGGGTTGTTTTCCAGGCCTGCCCCTTGTAGTAGAATGCCCTGGCCCTGCCTCTACATGTAATGTCAAATAATGAGTGCTAGATATGGAGTTGTGCTCTCCTATATCTATAGCAGATGCTGTTGAGGCTGATGCTCCCACAATGTCCTCCTCCTCCTCCTCCTCCTCTTGCTGCTCCTCCTCTGAGTCCTTCTCCTCTTGCTGTCATTATTCTAATGGATCACCTGGCTCTAACCATGAAGGTGAATCCTCCGAGATGGGATCCTCAGAATCCACCCTCCACTGAGACAATACATCAATATTGTCTAAAGAAATGGCATTTGGATCCATTGGTGCTTCTATTTGTTTCACTTGAAGTTGGATATTGTAATGCACATACACTAAATCATTGAGGCGTGTGAACTCCAACCTGTAAGAGTGTCAAAAAAACTAATGAGCCTTGAGTCTTGACTCTTAGCACTTGAAGGTCATAAATTAAAAATTAAAAATTAAAAATTACAATAAGTGTAATTGCTCAACTAAAGGCTGGAGCTCAAAGTTATACCTGTTGTGCTTTTTTGCGTGTATTTTCTCAAATACACTCCAATTACGCTCACACCCTGAAGAGCTACGTGTTTGACTCAAGATTCTTATGGCCAATTTCTACAAATTTGGTGCCCTTGCATCATAGCTTTGCTACCAAATATCTACAACAAAATAAAGAAACAAAAAATTCAAAAACTTAAAACATAATTAAACATTCAAATAAAAGTTACATAATTGAATCTTAAAAATCTAGAATTATAAGTAAGGAAATTCTAAATTGAAAATTATAATTTCTAATGAATGATGACTCGTCACTTACGTGGCATGAAGAGGGTCCTTTCACTAATATCATCATCAAAGCCAAATAGGCCAACACAATCTCGATAAAATTGTATCTCGCGATTGATCTTGCTACAAAGCTCAGGATCAAGTAACATCCTAGAATACATGAATGGAGCCCTTCCATCACCTCGCCATCAAAATCAAAGCCGCATTTGTATGAAAATTTGGGGTTGATGAAGAGTGTTGTTGCATGAATGGGTCGATGAAGCATCCCTATCCACCGACTATCAATCACATCCCATAACATCTTATGCCTATCAAGGCCAACAGAACCCTTGTCCTCATAATAAGAACGAATGGCCTCCTTGGCCCTATCCATGGCCTCATACAAATAAGCCATCACAAGCTTCTCCCCATCTACCAATCTCACTTAAAGGTTCACTAACTGAGCATGCTTCTTCTACTCCCTGCCAAAACATCTCAGAGTACACCATTTTTGCAATGGTTCTCCCGTCATGTCTCCTGTTGTATCTACAATTACATCACTCATTAAAAAAAAACATTTGCTTCAACTCGAACTAACATCGAAGCGAAGACTGAAGCATAATAAAGTTTGTGGAAAAACATGTGATTGCAGGATGTCGCAACTCCTTGTTTCTAGTGAACCTCCTCATGAGGCTAAGAACAAAAGCATGGTTATAAATAAACTTAGGGACGCTCCTAGCCTTATCAACCACCTCCTTGATGAAGGAGAGTTTCCCCATATCCTCAAGCAGCAAATTGATACAATGTGTTGCACACGGAGTCCAAAACAATGTGCAATGCCTCTCCATAAGCATCTTGTCGGCAGACACATAATTAGCTACATTGTCTATTATGATGTACACCACATTTTGCAGACCAATCTCCCGAATGAATCCATCTAACAATTCACATATCGTTGTTGCATCTTTGATATGTACTGATGCATCCACTGATTTAATAAACATGGTACCTTTAGAACAATGTACTAAGAAATTTAGAAGGGTCCTACCCTTCCTATCTGTCCAACCATCAAACATCACTGTGCATCCAGAAAATTCCCATGTTTTTTCAACTCCGCCAATCTATAGTTGATGTCATGCTTTTCTGCTTGAAGAATTGGCCCCGCCAACTCCTCATATGTAGCAATTTTGTACCTTGGGTCCACATCACCAATAGCATCACACATTGGCTGCCAAAATGGATTGGTTTTGGTGACGCTGAGAAGTAAGTCGCTCTAGAAAAGACACCTCTCCATGACTCTATTTGCTTCTACTTCTCCTTTTTTTTAACAATTGATTTTATGACAGGTTGTGCTCCATGTCATATTCGTGGAACAAAAAATGATGACTTTGCACTGGCAGTAGTAGGTGACGTTGTGGAGCCCCTCCCACTACCCTCAACATCAAAATCAAAAGAAGATAGCCCGAAAGATCTACCTACACGTTCAACCTTGTTTCTTTCTGCTTCTTCCTTCTTTCTGTCTTTTACATCAATTGCTTCAAGAGCCTTTTGTATAGGCTCCAGACTAGAAACTGTACAAATCCCAACATCATGTCTAGTGAGTCTAGCCAGATGGTATTTCAATCGCGTAACCCCTCCTGTCATCCTGGTCCCAAACAATTTGCATGATAGATATGCCTGATTTGTCCCATCATCAGGCTCCCCATACTTTCAAAATGGGTCCAAGGCTTTTGCAATATTTGAATTTTGTAGTGAGCTAACTCAAACCTAGGGCACCAAAAAAAAAAGGAATTGATAAGTAATAACCACCTCATTTTACAAAATAATTTTTTTGCTACATCATTTACAATGTGAATTCAATGAAAAATCATCAATGACAATAAGAGGGTGCATTTGAAAGTTGAAAAAAAAAATGGAGTTTGTTGTCCAAGTATGGAGAAAACCCTAGCCTTTGGTCATGGGCATGAAAATCATAGCAAATGGAAATAGATAACAAACAAAAAAAACAAAAAACAAAAGAAAAGTAAGCAAAATGTTTATAGGCAAATAGACAAGAAAAAATCACCCTAAATCTATCAAAAAAATAATTAACATAGGGGTTTATTAGAACATACTTGTTAATGGAAGAAATGAAGTCTCGTTGTTCTTCAATCTTTGATCAACAAAATATTAGTTGTTGGTGGCGATAATTGCTATTCAACCCTCAAATCCGCCTTGACAGCAAGCACAATGCTCTCGCCTTCCTTCTCCAGCAATCAGAAACAAGAATGAGGAAAAAAACGATTTTAGGATTTTCTAGCCGCGACAGCAAATTTCTTCTCACGCCGATGATATTTTGGGTTGTAGCACAATATTTTCTCGAGTCGATATTTTAGAAATATCATGATATTTTCGGGGGAGACAAAATATCGTGATATTTACTCTGCGATATCTTGTCTCCCTAAAAATATCGCGATATTCGCAAATATCGACAATATTGTCGTTACTGGTATTCAGAAGAATAACTTGATGAATGTAATTTAAAAATCAAGTAGGTGAAGCAGATTTAGATTTGTTGCAGTAGGGGTTCCTTCAGTGTAGAAATTTGCACATGGTATCAGAGCATTGATTTTGAAATAGAAAGAGTAGATCCAGCACTGAGTAGTGAGGCCAAAAGCTGCACTTAGTAGCAATTTGAATCCCCTTGAAGGGATTGCGCAGTCCTTGCCAGGAAGCAGATCCGAGGAAATCTCTCTTTAAGTGAGACGACAGAGGTACAATTTCCAGTTCGTGAGTTTGCAAAGGCAGAGGGAGTGACATAGAGCCTTAGCACAGTGCTTGAAAGGCGCAGTTTATATCGGGGCAGAAATCCGCTAGAAAAGAACGAAGACACGTAGAAGGGGAATTTTCTCCTCAAAGAACTTTCCGCCAGAAAGTTCGAATTTCTCACATGCTGAGTAGTGCTAAGCAATGACTAGAGGAGTCAGTTCGACAGTCGAGTGATATGGCATCGCATGGGCTCAGAGATCAGGACACAGGTTGGATGGAATCTTGAACTATGTCATATGGAAGACCAGAATCTTAGTTGTTCTAGAGGAATATGATCTCGAGGCCTACGTCAAAAGCATTGTAATTGTCCTGCGGAGAATGATCAAAAGAAGAAGTACAAAGCCAAGAAAGGGAAGGCAAAGAGGCTCATTCTCAGCGGAGTTCGAGATCATGTGGTCTCACACTTGCAGGGCAAGGATACAACCCAAGAGATGTGGGAAGCCTTGTCTTCTCTATACGAAGGCTCTTTCGAACAACGAAAGATGTATTTAGAGCAGAAGTTGCAGCAGACCTTGATGCAGAAAGGAGAATCGGTGAACCTCTATCTTCAACGTCTTCGGGACACTAGAGACCAGCTTGCTAAAATGGGGTCCACTCCTCAGCGAACCGTGATGGTGAGGATAGCCCTGAATGGAGTCTAGGATGAATGGCAAGTTCTCGTCCAAAGCATATTGCGCAGAGAAAAACTACCTTCACTGGAGGAGATGTGTGCGACTTTTCAATAGGAGGAGTTAAGGAGGGACCTGGTGAAGGTCAACCTTAGTGGCAGCAGTGGGAGTGGCACAAAGATGACGAAGGAGGAGAACGCAACTCTGGCATCGAAGGGACAACAAAAGCCGAAGCGAAAGAAGGACATTTCGAAGGTGAAATGTTTCAGTTGTGGCGAGATGGGCCACTATGCATCCCAATGTCCTTTGAAGAAAAAGGACAAGGATGAGAAACATGATCCTAAGGTTGCTTCAGCAAAGATTGATGAGGATGAGTTTGACATGAGTGCCCATGCATCTCCAGGCGGGAGATGGGGCGATATTGAGTTGTAGTCAAGAGGACTACATGTGGGAAGGATCCTTGAGGAGTCCACCTCTTTGATCAATTCCTTGCTACGGGAGCCCAAGATTCAG
Organism: Pinus taeda; assembly: GCA_000404065.3. Lineage (NCBI taxonomy): Eukaryota > Viridiplantae > Streptophyta > Pinopsida > Pinales > Pinaceae > Pinus > Pinus taeda. Next base: position 36,683 of record APFE031367281.1, read on the forward strand.
CAGTAGTGAGATGGACTTAGTGTCAGATGATGAAGTGGATTGTTTAAAGGAAACATGCAATGGCTTGGGACCAGAGACAAATCAGCGCAGAGCAAGGTTGGTAGCAGTGCAGTTGGCATAGTGCAAGAGTCAACAGCAACGCAGAGGATTCAAAGGGCCAGAATCAACAGCAATCAAATTCCAACATTCATTGTATTATGTTGAGCACAATTAAGCTTAGCTAATTTTGGATGTTTTTCAGTTGCTTCTCTCGGCTACTAAGTTGCAATACAGAGGCAGTGTTAGCAGTGGCAGTGCTAGCAGATGCAACATTTGAGAGGAAGTTGTAGTACAGATGCAGCAGTGGCAGTGGCACTATCATGGGCAGCAGTACAATAGCACCAGAAGCACAATATTGGTGGCAGCAACAATGCAGAAAGGAGGCACTTCAGAAACAGAGCAGCATGCAGGTGAAAATTGTTGCTAGAGCACTTTCATCACTAAGAGGGAGTGTTAGTTTTTGGTAGCATCATAAGTGCTCTAGCCTTGCAAATTGGTGGAGATACTAAGGCACCACATGAGTTCTAAAGAACCCAGAAACTGTTTGGTGAAATTCCACCCGGATTGTACTTGATTAAAATAATTAATATTTTTCATGGAGTTCCTAAGTCTGAACTTAGGGAAATCAAAATATTAATGGGTATTAATCAAAATATGGGTGAGAATGATCTAGAAGGTGGATCGGGTCATGTTTTAATCTTAGCCATTGATTAGAAACTTAATCTCGGTCGTTGAAGACTCAATAGGAAAAGTATAAAATGGAGGCTTGGGGTTCATTTGGAAACACACAAAGAGAAATTGAGGAAATCGGTTTTCTGAGGTGAGAAATTCTCATGAGGAAAATCAATTAGGGAGATCTTGCAGTAGAGGGTCAGTGAGAATCCAGGAAAAGGACTTTCCGAGAATACTAACAGAAATGCGGAGAGAGCTTGTAGAGAGGCAACGCAAAAGCCGAGAGAGCTAATGCAGAAAAGCTGCCTGTGACGCAGAATCCGGAACAACTGAACTGTCGGGAACTATCAGAACAGCTGGGAGTGTTGACGCAGAGGGCATAGAAGGTGATGCAGGGTTGACGCAAAGCCTGCGCAGAAATAGTCGAGGTTAGCCAATCTTGTGCTGGATCAACCAAAATTCTTTCGGGTGAAGTGAGGTAAAACTCACTCGGATTTTCTGACAGTATTTTCTTTGTAAAGGATTACTAGATGAGCATCTTAGATTTGTATTCATATATTTCTCCTACATAATAATAAGCCCTCACAATTGTTACACCGATTTTCCCACATTGGGTTTTTCCATGGGACTATTATGTCGAAAAATAAGTGTGTCCTATGTATCTTGTTCTTTGCTTTGTTTTCTGTTTCATGAGATCAAATATTTAATTAGTGTAGGTTGCAGAAGTAATTTGCTTCAGTATTCAAAAGAATAACTTGATGAATGTAATTTAAAAATCAATTAGGTGAAGTAGATTTAGGTTTGTTGCAGTAAGGGTTCCTTTAGTGTGGGAATTTTCACAAATTGGCCACTAGCGATGAATGGAACTCCCAAAATGAATGTGTGCACTCAATCATGTGGTCAACCATCCCATCAACGCCATAGTCATACTGCATCTCTAGTATTTGATGGAAAACCCCACCTGGATCCCAATGTCAACTTGGGCTTCTAGTATCAATTCCACTCATGTTAATTGGACCTGGATCCCAAATGGATGTATTCATGTCTGAAATATACTGGTCTCCATGTTCCATGGGTGCATAATAAAAAACATTTGTGTCATACTTCTTTACAAGTACTAGTTCAATTAGGTTCTCTTCGTGCTCAACTATCACAAGAAGCTCCTCTACCAAATCATGCGTGCCTCTAACATCCTCTGGTGTGATGGTTGTCATCGTTAGTTGGTTGTTTGTTATGGAGGATGAAGAACACACAACACTGAACCCCATACCAATGTTGTTCACCCTGCAACTTCAATTCTTAGAGGGCCATCTGAGTGCTCTTCAAGGATTATTGGGAAATCTCAAGCTTATGAGTAAGCCTGTCAATTTTCTTCTCTTTCCCTACTAATGCATCATGATATTCCTTAGCAAGCACAAGTAGGTGATCTTTGTCTGGAAGGAGGTGTAGGGAGTTGGATTTCATCTCTACCAATGCCTTCCTAAGAGTTTGAAAAGCTGTGAGCGAAGGCTCTCCTCCCAAAAAATAATCTGCCACCACTAGTCACTGCGATTCTCCAACAAAAATCTACCACCACTTCCGGTGTATCATCAAAATGCCTGAAGAAAGCAACAATCATATCTTCACCAACCTTCAATTGCACTACCAAATGATGGGACTCATGGTGGCCATCATCATGCTACCCAAAATCATCATCCTCTATGTCTGCCTCCATGCCTAACTCCTGATAAATTGTATCAACCTCCAAATTTTTACCATGATTAGGTGCCAACTCACCTGAATCATCATAATCACCTTTACTAAGTGATTGGGGAATCTTATCATATGTAGTCTCATCCTGTCCATAATTACTAGTGTTATCAACCTCATAGGATGGTTCTAATGGAGTACTATATGTTTTTTTCTTTTCAACCTCACCACACACATTCCCAACATAAATCAGTGCATGCACTTATGAGAAGTCAATATTTTCTTCAGATTTAAGCTCTTTTTTTCTTCCCAATTTATAAGGGTGGCTTAAACCATTCAAGATGCTCTAATATTGTTGTTAGGTTCATTTGATATCTCTGCATCGCTTTCAAAAGTTCCCCTATGAGTTCTTAACTTGTCTTCATCATTCCAAGGTGGAGTGAGTTCTTTGTCTTGATGACTTTGGAACTCATCAAGCCACTATCAAAAGTTACCCCTCAAACCCTCATCTATCCAAGAACATGCTTTGATACCACTTTAATATTCTAGCTAGGGAATGCCCGGAATTTTCCACTCAATTTTCTGAGTTTCACTTAGCTTTTCTTTGAAGTCTTTTGTCAAATAATTAAATTCATACTGTTGTAGGTACATGTTTGCAAGTTTCATGTAACATGAGTGAATACGGTGAAATAAAACATCCACCAATTTCAGTCCAACCATGTCATACATTCCATATAAATCAGCCAACAACAAAATCATTGATATTCATCACTTTCATTTAAATGAAGAGCATACTTGCCATTAATATTAAATCAGAGCAACCTACATTTTGAGATGATTATTCTAATTTTTTATTATTATAGATAATATTAATTATTGCACTTGCAAAATGGAGGATAACACCTAGAAAATTGCCTAGCTGATAGGTAACTTGTTAGTTCTGCTATCTGGAGATTACACTTCAAAAATTGATCCAACATTTGACCTCAAGAGAAGTCTGCTACAACGTCATTGCTCCATCTTCAGGAGATGACGAATAAGCCTAAGATGACTTCTATTCACAAGGAATTTGCGAAGATAACAATGTATCTTAAAACCCTGTTTGGAATGATGAAAAATGGCTGCCCCTGTGTGCAGAAGTTCGGGAATAATTTCTAAAGGAATCTGGCTAAGCGGATGTTCTCAAGTAAGACGTAACTCGGCTCTCAAGATTTGGCACAATAACTCGGCCCAACTACCTGAGAATGCACTCCAAATTCAGCCACAATAATTTTACTTGGTCCTCTTGTGATCTGAGATAATAATCATGTCGGCCTCCTTTAATGATTAAAATCCAGCTATTTTTGACAAGAAGAAAAACTTGAGTTTGATAAGCTCAAACCTTGAGATAAACCCTGATAATTAATGTTCAGAGAATCAACGATAAACTGGTCAACTTGACCCCTTTTGATTGTTGGTAATGTGTGCACTATAAATGGATAATTAAACTTCAAAAAAGTTTATCAAAGTTAATCTCAACCTTCTCAGAGGGACTGTCACAACTTTTGAAGAATAGCTATTTCAGACCACGATCCTCCTTAGAAAATTAGATGTTTCGGCCTTCTTGGAGAATCTAGAAATGACAGAACATGGGTAGGGAATATGGCTCAAGAAACCCACACGACTTTGAAACCAAGAAGATGACTTTTGAAGGATAGCTATTTCAGACCACGATCTTAATCAGAAAATTAGATGTTTCGGCCTGCTTGGAGAATCTTGAAATGACAGAACATGGGTAGGAAGTATGGCTCAAGAAACCCACACGGCCTTGCAACCAAGAAGATGTATTTCGACCTTCTCCAATTCAAACAGTTTGGCCTCCTTGAAAATAATTCAAACACTCCTCTTCTACTTGAGATTTGAATAATCTTGGCCTTTACCTTCGCAAACATTTCCCTGGAGAGATGGACCACGAACCCCTGCAAATATCCAAGATGCGAGGCTGAAGAGTGCCTTCAACTTATAATGGTCTTGAAGTTTGCTTTCAAATAAACTAAATTATATTTTCAATATAATCTATGGAAATAAACCAACTATGGTGAGAAAAGAGAAATACTAACGAAGGTGGCAAGAAAGACACCGAAGCCGCCAACTAGGGTGGGAAAAGAAAAATACTAATGAGGGTGGCAAGAAAGATCGACCAGCCATGGTAAGTATAATCTATGGAAATAAACCAACTAGGGTAGGAAAAGTGAAATACTAACGACGGTGACAAGAAAGATCCACCGAAACCATGGTAAGGATTTGGATTGAAAGTCTTGATTTGAAACTCATTCTAGTTTCTCTTCAATAACAATGAGAAATGATAAAATAGAATAGATTGTTTAGAAAATGATCCCTAACTTCCTTTTATGAGTTTTCCACAAGTTTCTAGATTCATTTTTACTATATTTTTATTGGTGGGGCCCACTTTCCACTAAGTGACCTTTTGCTGCCCTTTTTAGTAAAATATTATTTGTCGCCATTTCTAATAAAATAATATTTGTCACCATTTTCTAATAAAATAATATTTTCCTCCATTTTTCCAATAATACTTTTCCCCTTTTTATTAGTTATAATTAACCTTTTATATAATGTCAACAAAATTGGGCAAACTCCTTAGTAATTTACGGACTCACAAAAATCAGGGATATTATGCACGATTAAGATATATTATTGGTAAGCGCAACAATCTCATTCTCCCTATGCTCCTAAAGGTTGGCCTCTTCTAATAGCATTTGTAACTTGCATTTCCAAGGTGTAAATTGGAAGCATCTCCAAACCTATCACACTCTCTAAATCAAGAGTAATTATCCCTACAAATCTGAATCGACCCCAAGGCAAAACCAATAAGAAATATGTAAAAGTTCCCCTATATGGTCCCAATGTTTCTTCCAAAGTGCACTAGGGTTTCACACAAAATAACCTATAATAGGTTAAGCCTTCCCCTAGGTACAAAATAACCAAAATACTTAACTCCCTCTCCATCAAGAGAGTTATCTCAATCAAGTACGTGGTGATGCCATCGATGTTGAGATTTCAAGAATCACTCGCTCAATGCAAATTTAGAAATTTCAGCACTGAGTTTCTCCAAATATATTTCATGTGAACATTGGTCGATGGGTTGAATCTAAAATATAAATTACATCAATATATATTTCACTTTTGTCCAAAATGATCTCGTGACCATGCAACATAAGTGGATAAAATCCCACCCCCAAGACTTTCAACTTTTTCATCAGCCCAATGGGTTAGCTCAGGCAATTGTGTTGTGAATTACAAGAAAGAGGTCACAAGGTCAAGTCCCTAAGTTCACTGGCTCTATGGTATTATTGGGCCTCACTCGATGTCCCCACTAGGTTAGGTTGTCAAAAACTACAATCAACTAATTTTCCTTGATTAGCATCCTTAAAATGAGCGAAAGTACCATAGGATTTCCTCAAGATGTGTATTCCATAAAAAACAATTGGGTGACCCCATAGGAGAAATTTTCTCCTATATTTGTCTTCAGTCGAAAACCCCTAACAACCACTAGTGAAATCGGTATATTGTACCATTTGATCTCTACTCCCTAAGTCCGGCATATGTCTCCTCACACTCCTATTGAGACCATATGTTTGAAGGTGGGCAATCTAATCCTAAAGGCACATTTTTCATTGTGCAATCAGGTGCTTGTGCTTGTTTTTTATTGGGAACTTTGGGTATGGATTATTGGGTGACTTTGAAGGAGGAAGTGTTTTGACTATATCCTTGTTCCCTCACCTTAAATGGGGGGTTAATTCTCAACCCTAGTCTCATGGGATCTCTCTTACTGGCCTATGGCTTTAGGAAGGGCACTACTTTGGAAACCTCGATTTTGGTAGCGTGGTCTCGTTTTCTCATATCACATTTTTCACTCCCCTCGCACATTACATGCCATATTTCATCAACTTCCCTCTCTGGGTTCACATAATTTTTGGGTCCACAAGGTGCTGGTACACCCCCTCCCCTTCTCCATGTGTTTGGGTTGGGCTTGGAAATGTTCCCCCAGAGGTTGATGCAACTAAAAGAATGTTAAAAGTGTAGCATGGCCACAATCAAGAAACAAAAAAAAGAGGATATTATAAAATGCAAAAGATGGCTAGGGCATTAAAATAGCACATGGGAAAAAGCCAAACATGAGCTCTACCCCTTCATTATGGACATCACATTGGTTCCTAGGTCCCCATGAATGCCCCCACATCATTGAGGAATCCATGCACATCCTAACCCCTAGTGGGCAACGAACCACCCCACCTTAAGGGGGTAATAACTACTTATATCATACACATAATGCTCTCATCTCCTAGAGCCTCAAGCAGTAATACAAAGAAAAATCAAGGAAAGGCAAAAGACAAATGAAGAAGGGTGGAAAAACAAAGGTTGGGGTAACTCATGTATCCATGATTGTTCCCTCCTAAATCCATACACCTAAATATGTGGACATCCCTCATCATTACCATCCTCTTTTAACCCATGGCATTTGGCTTTGGCACCCCTCTATCCCTATCCACCTCTTCATTATCCATATGACCCCCTATCAATTGAAGGATGTACCTTAGACCTGTCTTTCTACTTAGGGGCTCGGAAGACCTAACAGGATTGTTTATTAACCACTCCTACCTAGGGAGTAACACTATTACAAGATTAAAGCCCTAAATTTGGAAGGGAATTCCATTATGAAGTCTCAATTTTCCCTTGATTAACAAGTTTTGTTCACTTATATGCACTAATGAATTATTGTACCTAATGATGAGGACGCACATTGGATCTTATATGTAGTTGGTAGGTGGTTTCATCATGGGCTAAGAAACTTAACTAGGGTCCAAGCCGAACAGAGTATCACACTGACACCCCTAGGGGATGCGTTGAGAGCCATGGAAATCCATCATGTGTTAGAGTATCATTTCATGCCATGAGCACCTTAAGAATTTTGTTAATGCCCCACATTATTCGCGAGATGATGCACTTGGAACAATCTACCCCATCCGACTTAACATGATCATGGCAGTTTATCCAAAGCCCGGAGGAGGTTTATCTCACCTTTGATACTTGGGAGCGCATACACTATTATGAGAGGCCTCATTTGGAGAATTGTATAGGCTTTTCTTTCATCTGGTACCCCATGAGACCAGCGTTTGTGACCCAAACCCACTTTGGGGCCCCACATGATGACTTGCATTGAAAACTCATTTGAGAACTTTTGAGGTCTAAAATGGGCCTCCTAAGAAAAATGTACAACCAAAATAAAATTTATAAGAACTAATAGGATTCAAGATGATGATATCAACCATGGGGGATGATTCACCATTTTTGGGGTAAAAAAGTAAAAAGATTAAAAAATAATAAAATAGTAAAACTACTTTTTCAACGTGTATTTTCAACTTATATTCCAAAGGTTTTACTCAAATTTCAAGCAGGGGTACTTGTTGGATGCAAAATTTAATTCTTCATCCAAAGAGTACCCATGTTGCATACTTTCAATGGACCCTTCTACACGAAAAACGAAAAATACATGAAAAAACGTGATTGCAATCACCTTTTTCATGTATTTCTTATATTTTGTGTAGCAAGGTCCATCGAAAGTGCAACATGGGTACTCTTTGGATGAAAAATCAAATTCTTCATCCAACGAGTGTTCCCGCTCAAAATTTGTGTAAAGCCATAGGGAGATAAGTTGAAAATATGAGCTGAAAAAGTAGTTTTTCTTTTTTCCTTCTAAAATTTGATGATGTAATCTAATCTTATTTTATTATTTCCACTATTATTTTATAATTTCCTTAAGAGGCCCATTTTAGACTTCAAAATTCCCCTAATGAGGGGTCATCCCCTAATTCATCTTTATTGGATCCCTCTCCCTCATCATGGCACTTAGAGGACTCAACATGGCCCTCCAACAACTCTGCATCATCATTATGTCATCAAATCAACGTGCATATGGATAGCTAATCCATAACTTGTGATAGCTAGTAGGTTGGCTTGTGACCAAGACTTCTTTTTAGCACAATATTTTATAATTTTGGGGGATGATTAGGCTAATTTGATTTATAGAGACTCATATAAATAGCAGTGAGTCTCATTTGTGAGAACTCACACTTTTTCTTTGGAAGCTATTGGAGTATCATGGATGCATTATGATATTTGGAGCTGATTTTTGATCTTTTCTTGGAGCTACTTCTTGAATATGGATGGATATATTGCATGATTATCTTGTAAGATATTTTGTTCATGAAATCTTTCTCTTGAAAACGTCTAATGATGTAATTGCTACAACTAATGTAAATGTTATTATGCCCTAATTTTCTTGAAGAATTACTTTTGGAATCTATTTGGTTGGCTCTTGCATATGCTACTTGTGATATAGCATGCAATGAATCTTCCTAGTGATGAAATGTTATTTCTCATCATGAAACTCCATATTCTAATAGGAGGTAACTGTTGAAGGTTGGTAGCTAGAGCATCAACTTTTGACCTCCTTGAGGGAAAATTTGGCCAATCCAACGCATATAGGACTCCATGGCCCAAAATACTAGGCACTAGTCCAAGGATTTTGGTAATCAAACTCCTCTTTATCCATATTTTCTCCTCCTAAATTTTGGTCCTCTAAAGGTAACAGGTAATCTAGAGCTTGTAGCGAAATTTTAGGGAGGTGCTTTTTCGGGGATCTATAATGATCCTAAACAGGGATGTAAGTGATATACAAAGCATGTAAACAATCCAATAATTAGAAAAATGAAATATACATTAAGCACCCATGGAAACACTGACAATGGAGAATTGTTGAGCCATTTTATTACTTCTTCAGAAGCAAAATATAATAGTAAAATAGAATGGCGCACCTGAGCTTGTCTCAATGGACAAGCCTGACAAAACCCAGGTGAGAAAATGTTGAACTGAAGGCTGCTACAACTGTTGCACTAAGCTGAACTGCGCTTTCCCAAAAAATGGTTGTCTGTTGACTTCGAACGGCTAGAATCATTGCTTCCCGCGCTCTGAAAATTATGAGATTTCAGCGCCTTGCTGCTTGGCCTAAACCCAAAAAAAAGGCACGAAGGAATTGGCCAAATGTTGACCTCGAAATTTTGGCCCAAATTCCCCTTAACTCCTCTAGTTGGTGGCTGAGTTGGGACCCCTGTTTGACCCCTTAGATCTGCCTAGAAAATTCTATAAAATCAAGAGTGTAATCCTTGCCCAAAACTCAGAAAAACCTAGAAAGGGTTTCTCTTGGTTCCAACCTTCAAAAATTGACCTTTCACAACTTGGCCCTCCTCCAATTTCGAATTTTGTTGCTATGGCTGATCCTATACCCCTCTGCTCTCCCAACTCCGACAATCCTCCTCAAATGGACCTCCAATTGATCTCCTACTTCTCTCGGCCAGCTCCAAATCTACAATTCCTTCTTCCAACTCCCACATGAGCCTAGTGGTGGCTCTTTGCGTAGGCCCTGGGTAACTGTAAATCGAACTGTTGGGATCTTGGCTCTATTGGCTCCAAAAATCACAAGAAAGGTTGACCCTTTGTTACTCTCCCAATCCTCTAACTCTCCCGACAAATGCTTGATCATTGATAGCTCCAAACTCCCCCTGCGTATTCTCTAACTAGCCATAAATACGCACTCTCTGTTGTGGCTAAATGGTAGTGTTGTACACACTCTCGAAACTCTTGAAATATTTATGGAACTGCCTCTCCAGGGTGGGCACGGATGGTCCCCCGAAGTAGAGGTTGAATCTCCCGCTTGAGAGATTCATGGCTAAATAGTTGGTTGACTCAACTAAACAGCAAAGCGAACAATCAAGTAATTTTGATTGCAAGGTGTAAGAATCAATCCAAATGAGAACTCTCTCCTCCTTTTATCTTTGTTGACCTTCCTTGTCTCATGTGGGCCCCTCCATCCAGCACTTTGAATTCCTTCCAAACCATTCGAATGGCGTAGTTCGAATTCCCACATGGGTGGCCCCCACCTTCCACTAGTAACCAAATTAAGTCGAATTTCCTCCTAAGTCCCTAAGTCGAAAATGTCGGGTTCTTTCCCTTAGCCAAAATTGTGCAAAAATGTGTAGAAACACCATGTTACAAATGTGTTTGAGAAGGGACATGATAGTCGTCCCCTCCCAAATGTTACTTGCCCTCAAGCAACCTCAAAGTTGGGTGCTCCAATATGTGCTCACCCTCCCAGGTGGCATCCTTATCCGGCAAGCTCCTCTAATGCACCAAAAATCGCCTGTCCTCGAGCAATGCCTAAGCAAATATCCTCTCTAACTGTTGCTCCCCATTGTCACTGCAAAAAGTGCCAAGGTCCTAGATGTGCCACTGGATCGTGCCTGACCTCTGCACTACCCTGATATAAAAGAATCCTTCAATATGATCCTAGGCAATCTTGTCCAACATGAAGCTCCCCTCGCTCCATTCACTATCCTACTACCAGAAGTCCCCTGCACCATCAATGACTCACTAAAGCGCAATGGAAGATCTGTATGATTTGTATGATCTCCCCCTAAAGAGTTGTGATGCCCTAGTTCTTTGTCAGTCCTAGAGTGGTGCCACCATGCTGACGCTGCGCTACTCTGACTATGTCATACTCCCCATCATGTGCAATCAATATCCTCCTCTCCTGGAACTCGATGGTGGAGTAATTGAAGAGGTGAGACACATCCTGCCTGGGCATCTCCATGGCACCAATGCCTACCCATCCAAATATAACTCCGAACCTGTACAACAATAGAGAATGTTTGCCTCCCCATATGATGAAACCCTCCGTGAACCCCCATGTGTCATCCCATGAGCGAACTATATCACCTTTGGCCACGACTTCGCTCATCACGAATGATCTGTTGATCAACTGAATCCATACATCCCATAGCCAGACTTGTAGCAGCATAGCCCTGTCACTGGATGGAATCCCTTTGGCCCTCATCTCTAGTCCCTACATGTGATCACTATATAGGCTCCATATATCGCAGACTAATCTGATGCATGCTAATCTGCCCTTTGCCTGCCACTGTGTAGTACAATTGGTTGCTAGGAGCCACGTGTGCCAAAGAGCTACCCCCTGAATGCAACCAAAAGATGGGTATTCGATACTCATAATCAACTTAGGGTATGTGGACCCCTCCTGTCCCTGCCAACCGTCTCCCCTGGGCCTGCCATCGACCTTCTCAATAATGTGCCAAAACAATGTCTGGAGATCGGACACATACTGGAAAGTTTCCTCAATCGTACACGGTATCCTCTGCTCATGCATGGTCCTGACATTCCCTATGGAAAGAGTGACACATTTCTCCCTCGTGAACTGCTCCCCAAGTGTAGGCTCACTGATGAACATTATGCCACTTGTGCAGATGATCAACTCATCCCCCAACCTGTGGTTTTCAACTCGTGCACCGACCCAATGCCACCACTGAGAAGTCTCTCCCCTAGTGCATTGAGTTTCATCCCAATACCTCGGGTGAGCTCCCTGCCCCCAGTTGCTTAAGCCCAGAGTGTCAAAGGACAACAGGCAAGTTGTTTGTTCCTGTAAGTGATGTATAAGAGGGACAGGCATGTGAGTCCCCATGGATACCATCAAGTATCGCTCATTTGCGTCCCCATCGATCTTGGGTGAATTACACCCAAAGGTATGCCTGGTATCTCCGTCCATAAGTCTCCTTGGAGGAAACCCTCCAAGACCTCTCTGTGGAACACCATATGCCCTTGCATCCCACCGAGTATCCCTGTAGTCCTCGACCTGGCACTGTACCCTGCAGTCTATCCTTGTACACCACTGGATACCCCATGCTACTCCTGTACCATCTCGTATCCTACTTGTGTCACTGTATCTGGCTCTCCCCACGTGTACTCGATGCAAGGTGAGTCACTCAATGAAAACCAACATGCTACATCAAACAACCACGCATACCCATGCTCCTCTGTAGGCCATTGCTCATCACTACATACCTCTAAACAAAACTGGATGCTAGGTTCTAAAATTGGGTCTGTATGCATCAAGTTGCATCCCTCTACATAAGACTGGACTCTGCGGTATATCCTTATGCACCCCTGGGTACCACTATCTACTGTCATACCACCCTGTATCATATGCCATCTTGCATGTGCCAACACATCCACCAATCTGCTAGTATTCCCTCCATGATGTGGGCTACATCTTCCCATCTACCCTGAAAGACCTATCGTGACACATTACAAGAAGATAAGAGATGCGTTCCCATTAGAATATATTTTAGAGAAAGCAAGAAACCGTACAAGTACTAGGGATATGTTACAGCTATGAGTACTATGATTCAAGCCAAACCTCCCACCTTTGAAGATGTTCTGAATGAACAAGTTTGGAAGAATGCTATGGATGAAGAATATGAATCAATTATGAAGAATGATGTATGGGATGTTGTGCCGAGACCAAAGAGGAAATCTATGGTGACTTCAAAATGGCTATTCAAAATCAAACATTGAGTTGATGGAAGCATTGAGAAATATAAGGTAAGGTTCGTGGCCCAAGGATTCTCCAAGAAAGAGGGAGAATATTATGACGATATATTTGCACCTATGGGTCGTCGATATACAACCATTCTTTCGATATTTTCTCTTGTTTGATGTAGAGTGTCAAAAGACACATGTTTGCACATTAAAGAAACCATTGTATGGTTTAAAACAAGCCCCCAGCGCATGGGACACCCGCATATATAGTTACTTGATGAAGCTGGGATTCACAAGAAGCAATGTCAATCCCAACCTCTACTTCAAGGTAGTCCAAGATATGTCAGTGATTTTCATTTTATATGTTGACAATCTATTGTTGATAGGTAGTGAGCCCCTAATGATTGATTTTAAGAGGGAGATAGCCTCTGAGTTTGAGATGAAGAACCTTGGACTCATGCACTATTTCCTAGACCTTGAGGTGTGGCAAAGGCCCAATGATATTTTCCTTTTACAAGGAAAATATGTCGTGAAGCCGTTGGAGAGATTTGGAATGACAGAATGTAAGTCCCTACCCACACCAATGGAAATGAATTTCAAGAAGCTATGTGGAGAAGTTGTAGGACCTAATCTAGCAAATCCATCCGAGTATAGACAGTTGAATGTGGCTCTGATGTTCCTAGCAAACACCTGTCAAGACATCTGCTATGCAGTGAAGACGTTGAGTCAATTCATTATCGAGCCTCTCCATGCACCCTTGGTTTGAGATATTCTGTCAAATATGTTCAACTTCATGGATATACCAATACTAATTGGGCAGGGAACGTCATCAACAAGAAGAGTATGCTTGGATGTTGTTTTAGCCATGGATTTGCCATGTTATCTTAGATGAGAAAGAAGCAGAAGTCCATGGCACTAATTATCGCCGAGACTGAGTACATTGCCACTAGCATGGCTAGCTACAAAGCAATTTGGTTTAGGAAGCTCTTTCGAGAGTTATTTGAGCAGGTCCTAGACACTACAATGATTTATTGCGACAACAAAAGTGAGATCTGATTAGCAGAGTATCTTGTATTTCACGACAAGTCCAAGCACATAGAGATCCAATATCATTACATTCAAGATATGGTTCAGAGAGGAGTCGTTAGACTCCATAATATATCGACATATGAGCAGAATGCAGATATTCTCACCAAGGCTTTTCCTAAAGGGAAGTTCTTGGTGTTTAGAAAACAACTTGCATTGGTGGATGTGACCCCTCCTGATAAGGGGCATCATTAATCGAGAATATTGAGCCGACCTTTCCCCCCTGTCTGAGCTCCCAGGGTGAGGAATTAAAATGAAGGGATCCCAGGGTTTAGGAATCAATGGACAATATTGTATCATCCCTATCTATTACCCATAGGGTGGAAGATGTTTCTCCCCTATCTTGGTTTATCAAGAGTTTACCCTAGTTGTTATCATACCCAAAATTCGGGCTTGTTGGGATTACCGTTCCCTGTCTGGCCAATTTGTTGAGAGAGAGCTTGGGGATGTGTGATCCTTACTCGGGTATCTCACCCAAGCTGATTATGATGCAAGTGTTCTACAACATGACTCTTGAGGGTCATTGTTGGGAAGATCAAGGAGAAATAGGATGGATTAGATGTTGTATTGATCAACATAGGGTGGAAGATGATTGCTCCCTTATGAGATGGCATGAGGTGAGAGTGTCCCATAGGACCTTCCTCATTCTCCTGAGAGGGTGGTTGCTAATGCTCCCCGATGATTCTTCATTAGATTTGAGAATGTTTCAACAGATAGAGTTGAGCAAAGATGGAACATGATATGACAATAGGATACATATAAATATCACATGATGCAATTGGAATCTCTCCCTAACTGAGAGGGAGCGTTAATTTGGTAGCTTGGTGAAAAATTCAAACCATGGGACTATATTTTGCTTTTTGAGAGGACCAATTTTGACTATTGAAGCACTCAATTTGGGCAAGGGAAAGTGTATTTCTGAAGAAAAATCTCACATGTGCATAAAAGGACAGGTCGGCCCTAGCAGGAAAATGGACACCCTTGGAACCCTATAAATACAAGTGAACTCAAGCTCATTTAGACATCAGAAAGCATCTTCTTCTTCTATTCTTCATTGATTCATTCGCACAGGTTTGAGGCTGGGTCACGGAGATTGGTTCGTACAGGTTCAAAATTGCAGGTTTCAAAGCTTGCATGTGTGTTTAAGGTTTTGGTTTCCAACTGTAGGCTTGACACAGGGAAATTTCGGTTACAACTGCAGGCACACAATCTCATCCATGTTGTTGGAAGCTCTCAACCGCACACAATACCTCTTCCTCCATGCGATTGGGATCTAGGGTTACAATTTGACATTTGACCGCAATTAACTACATACAAGAAAAGTTGTCTTTGATCTATATTGATGTTGGGAACATATTTCTGAATGTTTTTGGATAAATTTTGTTGGATGATTTTGTATTGGCTCATTGTACATTTTATGACAATCTAATAGAAGAATAATTTCAAACCCACAGTGGGTTTTTAACTGATCATTGACCGAAAATCTGGTGTCTCTTGTTGTTGTGTTAATTGTCTACTTTGTCTGCTTATGAAGGTCTATTTAATCAATTAGATGAATTTGCTCAGTATCGAAGGAAAATATTGATTTCTGTTGAAAATAATATTGAGAAGGGGGGTGAATCAGTATTTTCAATTCAATAATCTTTCATTTCCCAATCAGATTTATATACGTTACTTCAGTGAAGTGAACTTGCATGTGCACGCTACTATGATTAAAGAAACCAACATATACCCAGAGAACTTATGATTTAGTCAATTTATCATATGTTGATCTTTAATCAGTGCATTAGTATCTTATTATACAGTAATGATGTGCAGTAATAACATAATAAACCATCACACATAAGAA
The DNA here is from genome assembly GCA_000404065.3 of Pinus taeda. Taxonomy (NCBI): domain Eukaryota; kingdom Viridiplantae; phylum Streptophyta; class Pinopsida; order Pinales; family Pinaceae; genus Pinus; species Pinus taeda. The sequence goes on from APFE031367281.1 coordinate 52,464, forward strand.
ACACACATGAACACCAAGATTTAAGGTGGAAACCCAATGCGGGAGAAAAAACACCCGTTGTTGTCGTCTTTGTCTTCTTTTAATATAAAGAAAAATTGTTTACAATCTTGTACTGGTGCAGACTCATATCAGTACACAGGCACCCACCTGTAAAAGGCTATAACCTTCTCTCATTTTCCAGCTTCGACTAGAAGGGAGCTATAACCCCCTAACTTTTGTACTAGCCGATATGTTTACTAGTACGTAGGCGCCGGCCTACAAAAGACTACGACCTTATCTCTTCCTCCAGGGACCATGTTTCATAAATTTTCAGACTAGATGCTCCTAGTACACAACAACATAATATGAAGGCTTCGTTTCATCAAATTTTCACACTGGACCCATCAGAACTTTGAAACTCAAACTGCATCAACCAACAATCAATTAATCTGAATAGTCAGATCACTGTCACTAGAACATTGTGCTAAACCTAGAAAACTGCATCATCATTCAGAACCAGCTGCAACCTCAAAAATCATACATCATAATTCATACACTACTTTACTAAACTCAACTTGCATGTATATGCTACTTCCTTTAACAAAACCTGCGTATACCTTCAAAACTATTGAATCACAAAAACTTCTGAATCAGATCTATACCAACCAATAATATTTTGAACATCTACTGTCAATTTACAAAGATCTATACAGTCAACAAAAAAGATAACCCTTCTCACTTAATCAATCAATCAATCAGACACATACTCCTTATGCATTTAGTTTTACTTTCAGATCTAAGAAGACTTCATTGACAGACAATAGTAAAACAGTAGCGTTGAACAGATAGATCAGTCATTTCTCAACAATAAGCATTTCTTTTGCATATGCTACTTGGAAGAGTCGAACCTACGTGTATACATGCCTTTACCAAGGCGAACCAATGTATAGATTTGCAAATATTAACTTACTACTTCATTGCTATTCCAAGCTTCAGACATACCGGGATCATGCCATTTAAAGAATAAAACATGCGTAAGCAATCAGATCTAGCCCAACCAGTATCAGATCATACAATGTTAAGTCATTTCAGGTCTCATGATCATGATCCAACATTGTATCCAAGGTGCACAAAATATTTCAGATCATATCATAATCATAGCCCCTGCAACACAAGATATACTTCAGATAGAAGTATTCCTGAGAAACCCTTTCACTTGCACACTTGGCCCTTTGATCTTCTCCTCCTTATATAGTTTTGGCCTTTCTCAATACCTCGGACCAAAACAACACTTAGAACTTGTGGTATTCTTGGACGATATCAAATAGTCATTACTCTGCTCAAAATTGTGGGGTAATAGCATGGTATTGACCCTTGGTATTCTTTACTCTTGAATTTCCTTGATTTTCCAACCCATACACGTTTTTCCTCTTGTGAAAGTGTGTGCATACATATACGCTCTTTTTGTTCTATGAACCTGCGTGTATACGCCGCTTTGACAAGGTGAACCTGTGTATACAACTTAAACTATCTGAAATTGTCATTTTTCTTCAACTTCTTGATCCTGATCAGTAGACCTTTGTTCCAACTTCTCGTTCTTCTGTACGAATGCCCTGTTACCTCTGAATTGATCTGTTACATTGTAAGTTGCCTTTTATCAAATCTGAGCTGACCTGTGAGTGAGTTGCCATCAAGGACAACACTTGTATCATAATGCCAATAATTTCTTGTAGTCTTCTAGAGTTTTTGGGAAAGGGATTGCAGCCTGTAGGAAGGCTATTTGCATTTTTCCTTTCTCGGTGTCAGAGGCAGAGAGTAGCCTATGTTGTGAAGAGGTTGTATTCTTTCAAAATGTGTATATGTTGTAGCTTTTATCAGTTCATTTTTCTTCTTGATCTCTTTGTACTTAGAAAATATGTTTGGTTCAGTTTGGTCATGAACCAATTCCCCTGATTAAGAGGTTTCCAATGACTCTTGGGAGGCCGAAGAGGTTGAAGATCCTACAAAAATATCTTCAGTCCTCCTCGAAGGATGAGGGTGTGGAAAAGTAATGGTGGACTGTGTATTCTCTTCTTGAAAGATTTCTTCTATTGGATTGATCCTTTGCCTCTTCTTGTAGATCTGGAATTCTTTCTCTAGAATTTCTGGGACTATAGGTGAAGCATCTTCCCTTTAACTCTTCTCATTCTTCTCCTGTGGTGTAGGAGTTTGTGCTATAGTTGTTGATAATATTTGTTCTTCTGCCTCCTGCAAGGTGTTTTCCTGCCATTGATCCTGGTTCACGTATTTTTCAATATCTGGCTTGGGAATGTGAATGTATGGAGTAGTCTTCTGTTCTACTCTTAGCTTTGAAATCACTCCCAAGGGGTCATATGATCAGGTGAAACTTACTTTGAAGTTTATTTGCTTTAGGAGGATGTTTGCTTCTTTAATTGTTTCCAAAGTATTACAGATGAAAGGGCCCACCTGTGTTTTAATTTTAAATTGGGATTTCATCTTTGCTACCACAAAATGCAGCTCATCCATGTTAATCATTTGCCTTATGTACTCTAATGAGAAAATTCTCATGGGGACAAACTTTGGCAACCTATAAGGTGGCAATTCACAGCCATAGACCCTGATTTCTGTGTAGTTCTGGTAGAGGTATCGGTCACTTCTTTTGGTCTACTCACTAAAATGAAGAAATATTTTGATTTTTGGTCCTATCCTTGGCTCAACATTACCGTTTAATAAGCAAAATACTGTATATAAAAACTAATCAACATATTCACTAAAGGTGAATTCATTGGAATTCTTCCTTACCAAGGAAGTCCAATGAATTACTGATTGAGAATTCCCTTGGTCATCTAATTTCTGTAGGGGAAACTGAAACTTGTCTCCCTGATGATATATAAATAAATAAACTAGGCCTGAAGCATACTTTAAGGTTCCCTCTATAGAAAATTTCAGGAATTTCTCATGGATTGCATTTGCTAGAAACTAACTGTAGTTTAAGATGGAGGGTTTTTCACCTGTGGTAAAGACTGATAAAAAACCAATGATGTCCTCATTAACCCACTGATCGGATTGGTAGCCAAGTAAGCAAGAAACAATGGAGATAATATTTTTGGTCATCTCTGGAAACATAGAGGATGAATAAGAGGGATATTTCTTGGGTAATTGGGCATCCTCAGGGAGAAAAGTCTCAAATATCTTAGCTCTATGTGTGAAGGTGAGTTTTTTGTAGAATTCCATGAGGGAATCTACAATAAAAGGTTTCAGAGGGGCAGAGTTTTGCACTTGGAGCATTTGGGAGATGGATTCAAATGTGACTGTTAAAAGGACATCATTATTTTGGGCCACAATTTCCCTCTGATTGGGAATATATCAAAATTGACACCATGAAAAGTACTCATGGAAGTGGTAAGTCTGAGGGAAAATGAATTGGGGTAGGGAGGAGTCCCACAGGCCCAATTCATCGCTAAGGTCTATGAATTTCTGCTTTAACCAATTGTGGAGTTCATAAAGGTCGAACTCACAACTGGTTTCAATGATCTTATATTCTTGGTCTACCAGAGGTTGGTGGTCTAAATCGATGATAGGGGGTAGAAGGGGGTTCTCCTCTATAACTTTAGATTTTACTTTAGGAGACATAATGAAAGGGAAATGAACAAGAGAATTCGAATTACCCAGGAAAGGTTGGTCGAAGACTAGTGATTGAGGTGCAAAGGTAATTAACTTGCTGACGAGTCATAGTGGCGGTCTAGTTCACTGACTGGGCGCTGTCATAGGCTCTGTTTGTTGACTGGGTACTAGAACAGGTATATCTATTGGTTATGTACTGGAAAGAAAAACTTTTATTACTAATGTATCGAAATTGAAAAAGGAGGGCTTGGAGTTGGACTTGGAGCTACTTTGGAGATTGTTTGGAATTGTTAGTGGAGTTGGCATCTTCAAGAGGAGGCTAGGGGAGCTAGTTTCCATTTCTAGGTAAGGATTTTCACTTGAAAAAATCCCTATTTCATTGTTGTCAATGTATTTAGGTTTTTTATGTTCTATGATATCAAATTTCAAGTTCAACTATTACTTTTCAACTCTTAAATTTTATAGGCTAAATATTGCCCATTTTTTCCCCAAATTTATCTTAGGTTTTCCATTTTACTTAGCTACATTCTTTTTTAATTTGCATATTTCTTTCATTTGAAAATTTCAAATATTTCTAGCCACCATGCCTCCAAAAGTGATGGGCATTGCATGAGATCATTATGATATGATTGATGGAAAAATGATCTGCAAATTTTGAAATAAATCTATTGGAGGGGGCCACATTCTCAAGTTGAAACAACACTTGGTTGGGATAAGAGGTCAGGTAAATCCATGTCAAGCACCAAAGGAAGTGATAGGAGACATTAGGGCAAAATAACTTTCCAAGTTTATGAAGTTCGAGGTGAATAAGGCTAGAGATAAGGCTCTCCAAAAAGAAATTGCAAGGAAGAATGAAATTTTACAAGCCATGGGAGATGGTGGGTATGATGATTTTGAGATTCAAGACTCTTCTTATATCCATTCAACCAATGACCCCTTTCACTATGTTCCTCCTGCTCTTGGGTTTTCTAGTCAAGGCCAACAACCTAAAGGAAAAAAGAGGACGAACATCCAGATTTATTTCTCAAATCCTACCACCATTACTTCTGCTAATCCCACTTCCAACCAAGTCAAACTCAACATCAACCCACATTGGATGACCATTGGAAAAAGCAATGCAAAGAACCTATTTTTCAATACATTTCTATCTAGTGTAATGATGAAAATATCCCATTTAATGTTGCCCGATCACATTATTACCAAGCTATGTGGTACTTTGTTATAGTTGTAGCAAAGGGCTTCAAAGGCCCTAGTGTGCATGACTTGAGGGGAACTCTTTTGCAAAAATTGATTTGTTGCATCAATGGGTATTTTACTGAGTTTAGAGATTCATGGGCCAAAACAAGTTGTTCCATCTTGTCAAATGGACAAACCGATGGAAAGAACCGCACTATCATTAATTTCCTTATTTCTTGCCCTCGTAGAACCATGTTTTTGAGATTAGTTGATGCATCTAATAAGGTAAAGGATGAAAACCTTCTATTTGAGCTTTTGGAAGAGATTATTTAGGCAGTGGGGGAGGAGAATTTGTGTAGATCATCATAGATAATGCCTCAAACTATGTTCTTGCTGGAAAGATGGTAGGGTCCAAATATAAGACCATATGTTGGACTCCATGTGTTGCACATTGCATAGAACTCATGCTCGAGGACATAAGCAAAGTGGAGTGGGTAAAAAACATTGTAGAGCATACCAAGTGCATCACAAAATACATCTACAACCACTCATGGGTATTGAGCCTAATAAGGAAAAACATTGGGGGCAAAGAGCTTGTTAGGCCTACAATTACGAGATTTGCAACTCACTTCCTTATGTTGCAATGTCTCAATTCTCAACAAAAAAACTTGGAGAAAATGTTTTCTTCTGATAAATGGAATTCATCTTGATGGGCTCGTAAACAACATGGAAAAGACACCAAAAAGAATTTTTTTGACAATTATTTTTGGAAAAAGACTACAAAGCTTTTGAAAATTGGTGAGCCCCTTGTTAAGGTATTACAGATGGTGGATGGGGAAAATTAGTCATGGGCTACCATGAGCCTATGGATCAGGCAAAGGAGTAAATATGAGCAGCTTACAAGGATAAATTAGCTAGATATGGCCATAATTGGGAGATCATTAATAACAAATGGAACAATTAGCCCCATCATCCTATACATGCATATGGGTATTTCCTAGACCCAAGGTATCATTATAAAGCTCGGCTAGGAGATGTGCTAACTAGGGAGGTCAGAGATGGGTTGCATTATTGTTTGAAGTGCATGGTACCTCACCATTCTAACCAGTTGGAAATACATAAACAACTTACTCTTTTCAATATGGCAGCAAATACCTTTGGCAAAAACTTGGCAAAGATGGGAAGAGATGTGGATCAACCACGTAGGCAATTCCAATTTGTTTCTCTTTTAAAGTTCAATATTTTACAAATTACAATTCAAACTATAAATACTTGTACGTAAGTAATGAAATGAACTAACTAATGCCTTTTTCTTTGTAGCACATTGGTGGGGGTCATTTGGTGGCCAATGCCCTCAATTGCAAAAGTTTGCAGTTAGAGGTTGTAATTGCACATGTAGTTTCCATATCTACATCATCAATCATGAATTCAACTTCAAATAAGAAGAGCTTGATCATTTTCATTTTCTATGCCTATAGTTCATCCAACATGTTGACCAAACATGAAATCATCACTATGGGAAGCATAAAATAAGGAGAAGAGTTCCAATCAATGTTTTAATCACTCCAATACAATATTTAAGAAGTGGAGAAAGTATATAACAGTTTCGAGAGTTTTCAAGAATTGTGGAACATCAACAATTCATTCAAATCATTCTAAGACCTTATTGGGCCTAACCTTTTCATAATATCCTTGAATGTGTACCAATTTAGAGAAGAAATATAGCCATTCATTGATTCTTCCACCATGATTTTTTCAAGAAGAGTTTTATATCACATATCTAGAACATTTGTATGTGAGTGCAGTATTCTATTTTATTTCATCTTATTACTTCACACTTACATGTTAACTTTTAAGCCTGCAAATGTATCTATTCAACAATTAGAGATTGTTTTTGAAGTAAGCTTGAAAATTCTAATTATAAAACATCAATGTTAGTCCAAAAAGAATAATTTAAAAAATACACTTGAACAATTCCAGATCAACTCTCACTTACAAATATAGAAGCACTTCAGCCACTAGTATTCCTTGTATATCATCTACCAAACACAACAAAAGAGTGCAAAGCAATAGCATGAATGTGAACTATATGAAACAAAGTGGATTTTGTAATTGTTGTTGAATTGAACAATATGCCTAAATAGTTCCTCATTTTCTTAAATAGATAGGATTAAGTGATGAAGCCATGTTTTTACTCTATACAAAATATTTGGATGGTAATACTTTAGGGAATTCTCAATTGTCAATGGAGCACACCACATTCCACATTTTAGATTAACATTTCCCAATTTTATCTCACCCTTTTCATTGTTGACTCAATAACTCCAAACATGAAGAACAAAGGAAAGATCTAACATGAATGGCATCATATTTACTTACCATATTTGTATCACCTTTTAGATTCACTTACCATATTTGTATCACCTTTTCCAATGTTCAATCAAAAACTCCAATCTTATAGAACAAAGGAAAGATCCAATAAGCACCACATCGAACATTCATAAAAAAATTGAAGTGTTCTATATGCAAAGGATCTCTACGTGCTAAATCATTTTGTAAACAAAAAAAATTATGCAGAAGGAAGTGGATATTCTCTTGAGACGAAGTAAAATATATAATGCTACTAGAATAATTCAATAGTTCCATTTCAAATTGTGTAACTTTACTATATATATCTTCAATTGGTGTGTTCAAAGATGACCCAAAATAGTAGAAATGAGGTATTTGGGGAGAAATGTCAATTGACTACGATATAGAAGTGAGATATGGCTCATCCAAATGTAACTCGCCCACTGCACACAACCCATAAAATATTTTGCATAAAACCACTTATAATGGGCTAAATACAAGGATGACTTCATTAGTGTAATAAGAATCAATAAGGGCTCATTTTGACATAACATCACATCGTGCACACTTTTCCCTTTTCATTTTATTGTAAATAAAAATTTTCTATGTTTCCAGTTACTAACTTTTAATTGCTAATTTTTAATGGACTCGTGAAGTATTAGTATGGTATATGATCCACAACTTTGGCATAACTCCAAAAATATTCTCAACTAATATAAATAAAGGTCAGGTTTAGCTATTCTAGTCAACCATACATGTTGGCCTTTATGGTTACTCTAAAAGTGTTTTTACCTAGCTAGGAGAGTGTTAGGCCTACTAGTACCTTGCTGATGTTTGATGAACATATAGATGGACCAATATGAATAGATTCTTAACCTTTGTTAGAGTGATAGCATAGTGCATTCACATAGGAGGTTGTTATCCTATGTGGCATATGACTAATTCAATGGGTGCACATAATGGGGGGAGTTGATTGTTTAACTAGGAGAGGAAACTACCTAGAAGGATGAGCACCAAGCATTTAATGGAGGGCACTTACCCCTAAGATCATGGGAACATGTAAGTTAGAGGTTGGAGGTTGGATACTTGACTCAAGTACACTTGGGTTGAGGAGCACACTTCATGGAGATTGATTGTGGACCTGGATACATGTTTAGGAAAAGCATTATAGAGATTATCATGGCACAAGTTGAGGAGTATTGGTTGAAAGAGGACATGTGGCACAAAACTATACAAGGAGCACCTTACATAAGGACACTTGGGGAATGAACCACAATCTAAAAGGGATAATTGGGGCTAATAACGTGTTAGATAGTGCACCATCTTCAAGGAGGGGCATGATGCTTAAAGGAGTATCACAATTAGAAGTGTTAGATTAAACTTGACTTATTGAAAGAGTTAAAGATTTAGGTCAACAATGGTAGTTTCGGGCGCATGGTTTTGGTAGCTTATGGTAATAAATCCCATGGATGTGGGTCCTTCACTCCCAATCTGTGGCACCTACCTCTATCAATGCACCAACTCCTTTAGGCCACTGAACTCGGTCTCCACAATCTGCCCTCCAACTGATCATAAGCCCATCTATCATCAACACGTAGGGACTTTTACCCATTGTTGATCCTTAACTCTTTTGGGACTTGTCTTCCCACTATAGTCTACCTATGTTGCTCCAATGAAGACTAACATAGGGTAGGAAGGTTGCCACCTCTCACCACCAAATTTCACTTCTTCAATGGTTACCACAATTGTAAAATATGTTCCTTTGGCTAGCCAAACATTGAGCTCTAATCTGCCTCTTCTAATAGCCTCATTAGTCCACCAAGGAGCTACTTAGGCTACACACACTTCACCCAACTTACAGTTGTACAACGTCCTTCTTGTCGACTGCTATAGGGCTACACTTGGACCCTTTCTCGCTGCCCTCCAACAGTCCACAAGGTCTCAAGTACAAACCACATCCATATAGCAACAAATTCAACATAAAATCAACATCGCCATACCTCAAATTTGGTGTCACTCTGTTGTAGGTTAGAATGATTGGTTAGGGCATGATAACAGTGCACATCAACCCTTTCTAACTCCTCCAAATGGCCTCCTAACAACTGTAGTTACCTCCTTCTTGAGTGTTGTCCCTTTGTGCTTAAGTTATGGGTTGTTCTAACCCTCCAAACAGGCTTGCGACACCTTCACAATTGTGATAGAGGGCTGCCACCCTCCTCTATTCTCAAAACCAACCCATATTATCTACTTGAGGTCGCAGACTTCCTCTACTCCTATTAGGCCCCTAAAATTGTTATGAACAAACTTCAAAATAGCCCTATTTCCAAACTTGACCTTCCTCCTAGAGTTGTGGCTACCTCGAAAGTTGATTTACTATGAAATGTTGCACTTGGATGATGTATTATGACTCCAAACTCATCTTCTACATATACACAATAGAAGGGATCCAACGAATTACCCAAAGAGGATACACATTAAAAGGGCTCCAATGAATTACGAAAACAGGGATTACAAACCTGTCATGTGCCTTGTCAAACTCATGCCTACATGAACCTCATGCCACAAGCCCACACTTTACCTTCAAAAATTCATATCTCCACATAGACAACTCAAATTTTGATGATTTTTGTTGCCTTAGATTTGTCTCAATGTCCTCTATCGTCTCCATCCATCACTTGTCTAGTAGGCCTCAAACCCCTATTGCTCGATCGTTGCGACAGATATCATGTTATATCAGAGTCTTGGCATAAACAGCACATCCTGGACTGGCATCACATGTCTTGACTCCATCTTGAATGACACAACTTCTGATCCTCAGATCTCCTTCTAACTCTTGTCACCCAACACAATGTGCAACTTTGAGTCCCACTCAACTAGAGTCCTGAATACTTATTGTGACATTGCCATATGCTTCGACGCTCTACTGTCCACTTACCATGTAGCCTCATCAATGGTACCCTACAAGAAATGAGAGATCAAGGCAAAGTCCTCTTCCTTTAACCTCCTGGTGAGAGCATCTATCTCAACAAAAGTGAAATACCCAACGACCTGGTTCCCTTTCTTCTTCTCGTCATCTCCCATCTCCTTCTTCGAACATCTTGTTGAAAAATGACCCATCTAGCCATAATGGAAACACTTGATTTTACTTAAGTCCTTATTTTACTTGCCCTTCATTTGTGCTGCAAGTGCCACATCATCATCTAAAGCTTTCATCTTCTTATGAAGATCCTCGTCTCGTAACTTCTCCTTAATGAAGTTGTCCCACAACCTATTCTAGTCTAGCAACTTCTCTCTAGTGATGATTACCTTGATGAAGGGCTTCCAATCCTTGATAAACCCTTTCAAAGCAATCCTCAGCATATCAGAATTTGAAATAGTCACATTGATAGAAACAAGCTCATCTTTGACCTAAGACAACCTCGTAAGATACGAAGTCACTCCTTTACCCTGCATCATCTTAGTGGACTTCAACTTATCCTCCAATACCAACGCTAGGTTCTCGCTCTTATTCTGGAACAAATTCTGAAGAGCCATCCACATCTCATGTGCAGTGTTCTTCCTGGACAAATGAGGCACAAGGAAGTCCTTTGTATCCAATTCTTCATACACTTCCAAATCCTTAGGGTCAATCGGCTTCTTACTAGCTTTCTCGGCGAATTCCGTCATCATGTTGAACTGCAAGACCAACTTGATCCTTTCCTTCCATGGACTATAGTTGGGCAACCATTCCAACCTATCCTCATATCAGAGACCAGCCTACAACTTCGACATTGTAGTGAGCCCTTCACCTACAATGTGACCAACTCCCTCTTAAGTTGTAATTTTTTGTGTACACTCTAATTCACTCTCCCTCAAAGTAGCTCAAACACCCTTTGATACCATGTTTTTTTTCCACGATCCTAGTGTCAAGGATAGAATCTTAGATCATTGATGCTACCAAACCAAGAATAACAATGAAGCTACTTTGCACGATGGAATATAAACAACAATAAATCTACTAGTGCATAATATATACACAACTTTGTACAAAAATAATACAACAGTCTAGGGCTCCCGTAACAGGGATAATGGCCCTCAAATATCCACAAGTACAAGAATACAAATACAAGATAATCTCATGGTCTAGCTGATGTAGTTGACAATAACAACTTCTTTATCATATCCTGTGCACTTGCGGGTCCTTCGCTCCCAATCTGCAACACCTAGCTCTATCAATGCACCAACTCCTTTAGGCCACTAAACTTGGTCCCCACAATCTGCCCTTTAACTGATCATATAAGTCCATCTATCATTAACACATAGGGGCTTCTGCCCACTTTTGCTCCTCAGCTCTTTTGGGACTCGTCTTCCCACTACAGTCTTCCTATGTTGCTCCAATGAAGACTAACATAGGGTAGGAGGGTTGCCACCTATCACCACCAAATGTCACTTCTTCAATGATGAACATGTTGTCAAATCTACTCCTCTAGATGGCCAAACCTTGAGCTCCAATCTGCCTCTTCTACTAGCCTCCATTGTCCAACAAGGAGCTACTTAGGCTACACACACTTCACCCAACTTACAGTTGTCCAACGTCCTTCTTGTCGACTGTTATAGGGCTACTCTTGGACCCTTTCTTGCTGCCCTCCAACAGTGCATAAGGTATCAAATACAAACCACATCCATATAACAACAAATTCAACATAAAATCAACATCACCATACCTTAAATATGGTGTCACTATATTGTAGGTTAGAATGATTGGTTAGGGCATGATAACAGTCCACATCAACCCTTTCTAACTCCTCCAAATGGCCTCCTCTGTAGCTGCCTTCTTCATGAGTGTTGTCCCTCTGTGCTTAAGTTATGGGTTGTTCTAACCCTCCAAATAGGCTTGTGTTACCTTCACAACTATGATATAGGGCTGCAACCCTCCTCTATTCTCAAAACTAGACCTGCAACACCTTAAAATGAAGACAACCTGCCACTAAACACACTCAAAACCAACCCATATTTTCTCCTTGAGGTCGCGGACTTCCTCTGCTCCTACTAGGCCCCTGAAATAGTTATGAACAAACTTCAAAATAGCTATATTTCCAAACTCAACCTTCCTCCTAGAGCTACGGCTACCTTGGAAGTTGATTTACTATGAAATGTTGCACTTGGATGATCTATTATGACTCCAAACTCACCTTCTACGTATACACAATAAAAATACTCCAACAAATTACACAAAGAGGATACACAATAGAAGGGCTCCAATGAATTACACAAACAGGGATTACAAGCCTGTCATGTGCCTTGTCCAACTCAAGCCTACATGAACCACATGCCACAAGCCCACACTTTACCTTCAAACATTCATATCTCCACATAGACAACTCAAATTTTGATGATTTTTGTTGCCTTGGATTTGTCTCAATGTCCTCTATCGTCTCCATCCGTCACATGTCTAGTGGGCCTCATGTATTCACACCTACATGCTTGGGTGCAAAGCCCACATCTTGGGTTCCAAGCTCAAAATGCTCCATAGTGGTGCTCTAACCTCCAAACCCCGATCCCTAGGGCTTGGAGTACCTCCCAAGCTACTAAACTTCAACACTCCCTCTTAGCAAGGGTGGTACTTGCAAGACTAGGAAGTAACTCACCATCATCATCACTACTCGCAACACTTGCTCAACCCCTGACACCCACAACTGCAGCAATCCCTGTAGAATAGAATATGCCTCTCTTAGAGGTGTCGCTGTCACTGGAAGCATCTTGCTTCTTCTTCTCCTGAGATGTCTTCCACTCTCTCCATGATTCCTTCTTAGCAACTGTAGGAGCAGCCTTACCCCCCACTGACCACATGCTCTTCTTGGGCCACAAAGTCTCCTTCTGAATCTACAAAATCCCTTTAGAACTCGACTCCCTCTAAGCCTCTAGAACCTAAACCAACTTCTTTGGAACATGTACCTGCTCTTCTGAAGTCTGCACCTGCACCTGCTTCTTTGGAACCTAATCCTCCATCTTCTTCTTCCCATGATCCATAGGCTTGCTCGTTACCTTGTATAGACCATGCTCTCTAACTCAAATCATGACACTATAGGGAAGAAGTTTAGTAAGCATATAAAGGGAAAAGAGTTGGGTAAAAATAAGAAGTACTGTTCAAGAATTCAACCCCACATGTGATCTCCAACAAAAAAAATACATTGGAGCTAGCATTTCATGGAGAGCAAAGATTCATGGTGCAAACAAGTCGGTGGAAAAGACCTAAAGAAATTTGGGAAGAGTGGGTGTGTACTTTTTGCACTTCTGGAGCAGTGGAATCAAAAAAACAATTCATTTTGGAATGTGATGCTTTCAGAGACATTAGGGACAGTTACACCAATATGTTAACACTGGTTCCTTGGCAGTGTCTTTTCAGTGAGGTGACTTGCTAGAAAATTGGGTCAGCTCATCATTAATTTGAATAATAAGAAAATTGAATTGCAAAAAATAAAATGCAGGAAAGCTAGTAGTCGGATAAACTATATCTAATCTCGTGCATGTTAAAAGTCCATTTCATTCCATATAGTAGAGATTTCGCTTCTCTGAGAACTTTACAAACAGCACTGCAAGACTGTATGGTAAAAACATGCCGAACTTAACAAACAGCACTGCAGGACTGTATGGTAAAAACATGCAAAATTACTTACTACTAGAAAATTATGAGTATTTGGCACGTGCCCAACTCAAACACCGACCTCGTTAGGACGAAAGAAAGAGCACGTAGCAGGAGAGCGGGTCCAAATAGCTTACGCGTGGCTGCTAGCCTGCTAAGTAGCTACTGCACAGGACAACCCCCAAGGGTACCTACATTCTTACCGTTTTATTGGAGCACTGTACTCCAGATTTCGATTATGCGGGGCCCTGACAGAAAGCTCTACAGGTGAATGACCCTTGTACAATTATCTAGCGACTCCGATTATCTATATATTAGAAAAATGGCACTGTCTACCAAGCAGCAAATTTGTCTAATAACAGAAAATCGTTTATTTGGCTAAATTTTTTTTTCAAAAAATCTGATTCTAAATAGTGATTAAATTTTGTTTTTAGGATTATCTATATATTAGAAGAATGGCACGGTCTACCAAGCTGCAAATTTGTCTGAATAACAGAAAATCGTTTATTTGGGTAATTTTTTTTCAAAAAATCTGATTCTAAATAATGATTGAATTTTGTTTTTAAGGTGGATTCAACACTACCAAATTTTGTTATTAGGTGGATTCAACACTACCAAATTTTGTTATTAGGTGGATTCAACACTACCAAAACTTTTTTAGACATCTAAAATATTGAAACTTACTGGCCCAAATTTTCTAAGATTTCTGCCGGATTTTATTAAAATCTTGACCAAATTTTCATTATTTTCCCTACAAATTTAAAACCTCATGACTACGCGTTAGAAGAAATACGGTGGGAGATGCGAGTTCAATCATCCGACAGGTTTAATCCGTGAAATCATCAAATGCTTAACACGGATTCATCAGTCGTAGCTGCAAAATGCTTTAAACCGTGAGGGCGTGAGGATCAAAGTTTCAAACTGATAGAAAGAGATTGTAATTTGTCATCCAAATTTCGTTTATCCGGAGTCCTAAGAGAAAGCTCTACAAGGAGATGACCCCTCCATGGTTACCTTGCAACTCCCTATTAATGTTAGAAGGATTCCAGGGAGAGATGCGAGTTCAATCATTTGGCAAGTTTAATCAGTGAAATCATCAAATGCTTAATACGGTTTAGTCAGTCCTAGCTGCAAATGCTTTCAGCCAGGCATGGAATTTGACATTTAATCAGGGAAATCATCAAATGCTTAACACGGTTAATCAATCCTAGCTGGAAATGCTTTCAGCCAGGCCTGGAATTGGAATTCGTTCCACGGAACATTTTAAATCTATTTGATAAAAAAAATTAAATAGTAAATTTGGCACGTAAACATTTAAAATAACCATCCTAAATTGTAATGGTTGGTTGTGAACAAAAAAATATAATTGGTTAACTTGCCAGCCAAACTATTTCCCTGTTTCATAAAGTTTAAATGTACAACTCCACAATATCATTATATAATTTAATTAATTATGCGTCCCATCTTCATCTTATCGGTTTTCCATTGTAAGAGGACACAATAAACAACATACACAGTGAAAAAAAGGAAAGTATATGATTTAATTAATTACGCGTCCCATCTTCATATTATCGGTTTTCCATTGTAAGAGGAGGACACAATAAACAACATACACAGTGAAGAAAAGGAAAGTATGTGAGTGGTTGAGAAATCAAAATCAATTCAAAAACTTTTTGTTGAAAGGAGGGGGCCTGCGGCCAATTGAGTTGACTGCCATTGGTGCGCCATGAACCGAGCAAGTAAAAGCTACTTATTTACCTCGCATAGAAAATAGTTTTGACAATTTTTTTCGAGGGACTTTTTCTTAATGGGCTTGGCATCAGCCTTGAGTTGGATTCTCATTACAAGTGAAGGAGGGTTAAACTTTAAAAGAAGCAGGATCTCACATGTGTTAATGGTTCATTAATTATTTAACTATATGTCTAATAAAAAAAACCAAGTCTTCTCGCCTCAACTTAGTCCAACATTGTTTTTTTGTTACGATAAAGGGGCATCTTGTGAGGATAGTCTATTATCTTCCTTTTAACTTCTGTTCTCAAGCTTTGTCCACAAATTGTCACAAAGAAACCTCTCTGATATTAATAACAAAGTTCTTCGGCTTATAAATTTGGATTTTTCATAGGACTAAAATGGTTGTAGTAAATCCCTAAGCAGAATGAACCTTTTTCGCTCAATCACCAACAAGTTAGGTTAAATATGTAAAATTATTTTCTAGAACTTACATGTGAAAAAGGAAAAAGAAATTGGTACTCAGGAGTATGCATAAAATTTGAAATGACCACACAGAAATAAATTTGAAATTGTGGCGGCCCTAGAGTCAAGATTATAGAAAAAGATTGTTATCATAATAAAGAATATATTTACAGCACACCGTAGTAAAAGCTTTACACATATCTTTATTCATTCATTAATATCTTCTCATGTTTCATTAGTACTTGATAAAAAAATATAGGTACAACATACTGTAATAAAAGTTCATACATATCATTATTCATTCATTTATCTCTTTCATTTATTTCTTATCATAATTTCGTGACTACTTTATCAGATAAGAAACTGAGTTAAAATGTTTAGTAACAGAATTTGTACCTGTTCACCGTTGCGCGCAGACCAGTGCAAAATAAATAACAGCTCGGTCTTCCATAGCCTCCTAGGGTTTGCAAGATCACCATTTCGTAGATTCCACTTGGCAACTACCTGCGATTAAAATTTAAAATCGGGAATTCAAAAACTGAAAGTTGAATTTAAGGTACGAATCAAGAAGATGAGAAAAATTACGATCAGAGAAAGCTCAATACACACCGTCGGATATATCTCCATAACGTTTGAGCCGCTCCATGCTTGCTCGCTCATGGCTGTAGGCATTCATATATTTTCGATAGCCACGCTCCGCTGCTAGGATTTCTTTCCCTTTCAGGGTTATTCCCTCATCATATCTAACCAATTAAGACGGAACTAAAATGGTAGATTTAGCGCCGTAATAAATCTGTTGTTATAGAGTACTTTCTCAGTCTGATATATGAATTGAGTCCTTGGGCTATGAATTTTCTGCCCTTGAAGTGTACTATATGAATTGAGTCCTTGGGCTATGAATTTTCTGCCCTTGAAGTGTACTTTTCCGATGTATGTTTTTTTTATCTTGGTTTAGCAAAAATAAAATATATATTTTATTATAACTAATATTTCATATTTTATCATAAAACTAAAATTTTACAGGAAACAGATATTAGAAACTTGAAAAATAACATATATTTAAATTAATATTTCATATTATCATAAAACTAAATTTTACAGGGAACCATAGAGAAATTGAAGCGAAAATTTCAAATTTTTTGAACATTGTTTGAAATTTCATAATTAACATTTTATATTTTTTATTTTATTTATTTGAATATTTTGAATCACGTGCATGTATTTCTTAAAGAAGAAATGATTCAACACCTGAAAAAATAATTACGTTTTTAAAAAATATTTTTTTAATACAAAAAATTTATATATATACTCTTCTAAAGGTCTACAATTTTTAAAAATATTTTTAATACAAAAAAATTTATATATATATTCATTCTTAAATGGGTCATCAAACAAATTGATTATATACATTATTTTTATAAATGAAAAATTCAATAATATTAACGATAAGTATCACTATCTTGTCCTATATATTTTGTTTTTAATTATATAATATATATAATATTTTTCCAATCTATTTTGTGTTTTATTATTATATATCTAAATTTGTATTTTATACAGAGAGCAATTTATATGAACACAAAACTAGACAGGAGAAAGAAAGTGAATGCACTTTGGAAAATTTAATGGGGGGAAAATTTCCATAACACATAACTAAGGCATAAGAGAGACAGTGAATTCTGTAACCTACATTCGATGGAAATTTTTTGTAAACAAATTTACATAACCCTAAGAGGAGGAAAGAACGGGAGGAAGCATAACAAGACACAGTAAAGGCAGGTGGAGGGTCTTGTTGGAAGCATAATAAGACACAATAAAGGCAGGTGGAGGGTCCTGATTGGAGGGACTTAAAACACACTCAAGATTTTCCAGCATTGCCGCGGGCCAAAAAAGCGTGAGTTAAAAAGTAGCATTACCACGCGGGATCTCCCATGCAGAATGCATACGGAGACAAGAGTTGGAGCCTTCGGGACAGACAGCTCTGCAGGCCCAAATTGAAAAAAAAAACATGCGAAATCACTTGCAAGAAACATGCGAAATTACATGAAAAACATGCACAGTCACTTCGTCGAGAGGAAAGCAGGCGGAGCAAGAAAGCTGGTCCGGAAAGCTTACGCGTGGCTGGGCAGGACAACCCCAGGTTATGAGTATTTGGCACGCTGTTAGAACGAAAGAAGGCGAAGCAAGAGAGCTGGTCCGGACAGGTTACGCGTGGCTGCTAGGTAGCCACTAGCTGCTGCGAAGAACAACCCCCAAGGTACCTAGTAGCGCAGTACTAATAGCTACCCTGGATTTCGTTTACCCTAACTACAGGTCCAAGATTTCGTTTACCCTAACTCGAGATTTAGTTTATCGGGAGTTCTGACGGAAAGCAGAGGACCCATCCACGATTACCTTGCATCCAACTATCTACATATTAATGTTACAAGAATTGCAGGGAGAGATGCGAATTCAATCATTCGTCAGGTTTAATCAGTTAAACCACCAAATGCGTAACACTGTTTAATCACTCCTAGCTGCACGTGCTTTAAGGTGTAGGCCGTCAGGGTCAAGATGATAGAAAAGGATTGCTGTTCAGGTGCAGCTCGAGATCTGGGCAGAGGCATAATAAAACATATATTTACAATACACTAATAAAATTTTATAGGCATATTCGTTCATCTCTTCTCCTAATCTAATAACAAACTGCTATATAAGTTTATAAACATATCGTCATTCATTGATTCATTTCTTCTCCTAATTTCATGAGTACTTTAACAAATAAGAAACTGTGATAGAAGTTTATACACATATCTTCATCCATTCGTTCATTTCTTCTCCTAAAATCATTAGTACTTTATCAAATGAGAAACGATGCAGTAAAATGTATAAATTGTACCTTGCATTGTTTGCAGCAGAAAATACAATGTTTGGCGCGAAGACCAGTGCAAAATAAATAACAGCTGGGTGGTCCATCGACTTCCACGAGTTGCTGGATCATTATTTGGTAGATTTCACTCTCCCTGTGATTAAAATTGAACTTCAGGAATTCAGAAATTGAAAGTTAAATTCAAGAGGAAAAAATTATGATTAGAGAAACCCCAACTTCAGGAATTCAGAAATTGAAAGTTAAATTCAAGAGGAAAAAATTATAATTAGAGAAACCCCAATACACACCGTCGGATATGTTCCTATAACGTTTGTTTCCGTGCTCCATGCTCGCCCATGGCTATAGGCATTCACATATCTCCGATGGCCACGCTCCGCTGCTAGGGTTCTTTTTCCTCTCTCAGCGCTCACATACACATACATAACACACATCACAGAACGACAAAAATACAAACATCACAAACGGCTTAACACATCCCTGACAAAACAACAAAAATATTAACACATCCCTGACAAAACAACAAAAATACAAACACAATACAGAGACAAACACAACAATGAACAATACCGCCTGAGAAAGAGATACAAGAAGCACGCAGAGGGCGCAAAGAAAAAAACAACAATGAACAATACCGCCTGAGAAAGAGATACAAGAAGCACGCAGAGGGCACAAAGAAAAAAACAAGAGGTGGAGAGCCTCACTCCGACATATATAAGTAATGCAAAATGCCATTGGATCCGCTTTTCCGATCATCCTTAAGCCGTTATGTTTGCTTTTCCTACGATGTAAATAACAGTTTGCTTTTTCCCACGATCTGATGAAGTATCCAACATTATCCAGCAGCATGGAATTCAATTCAAAATCAGCCCTTGGATTGAAATGGTTGTTATCTTTCAGCTGAAAATAGTAAATGAAAAAAAGCAGAATGAAAGCGAACTGGAAAGTAATTGATGTTATCCGCACGCTTCCATTCCATGTCATTAAATCTTTCAACATCACGTGGCATGGCTCACCCCACACAATTTCAATAAATCTTCAACATTTACGCACATTAATTTATCCGTATTGGTGAGCTATTTCTTTAATTTTTAACTTTGATAGAAAGAGGGACTACTTAATTAAATAAAGTTTATTCAATTAATATCTTTATTTCAGTTTTCATTATTTTCCGGGGCAAAAACTACGGTTTTGAGTACTCTAGCCATTCGGGTTCTAAGTACTTTATATCGACGGGTGTTTTATGAATTTCGGATTAGATGCACTTAGAAGAGGAAAAATCTCATTTTTTTTAAGTTTTTGAAAATAATAGCTATAGGTTTCTAAAGAGCACATAAACAATTGAGAGTTAACCCTCATCATGATGGCCCAATCTCGAAGGTGTAGCTCCCATTTATCCGGGGACCACTTACAAGAAGAATAATGACCTTATTGACCTCAAGGACATGAAAAGAGCCTACTCGATCCCATGAACCTATGGTTCCTACATTGGGGAGACCTGTGGCTCTATTAAACAGAGAATCGAGAGCATGCAGCGGACATCAGGGACAACCAATCCAGAGCATGCAGGGGACATCAGGCACAACCAATCTGGCTCATCAATTCTTGGGGAGCATGCAGAGAAATATAAACACCATGTATGCATTGAGGATATGAAGGTCATTGCTAAAGTTGATCACTTCCACGATAAGAAGTTAAGACAGGCTATTGAGATTGAGAAACATGCTATCAATCTTAATAGAGATAATAGGTGAAAATTGAATAATAGCTAGATTCGGCTATTTCATCTTGATTTTCCCCTCTATTATTATGTTTTTTAAGAAGTTGTGACCCATATGAAGTTGTGACCCATATGATTTTATTTATAATAATGTGATTATATTTTCTTATATAAAATAATAGATAATATTTAATAATAATATTATTATTAATCAATATTTCATAATATGTTATGACATTAATAAATTTTATATTCTATTTTTTTTATTTAATTATAAAAAATAGGATTTAATTTGTATTATTTAATATTAATAATTTTTGTTTTATTAGCTCCAATGTTTTTATAATAAATTGGTTATTATATATATATATATATATATATATATATATATATATATATATATATAATTATAAATCATATTATATAAATAATTAACAGGAAATTTAGCTAGGTTTTAATTAGAATTTAAAAAATAATAAATATTATTTTATTAATTAAATAACTAATACTTAATGGCTAGTTTGGAACAACTAATTCTGGACTCTAATGCATCTTTGCTATTTATTCATTAGGATCTATGGATTTTTTCACTTTTTTCCCCACATTAGTTGGTTCGAAAATTCGCCCAAATAATATAGATGTAATTAATCTGAAAAAACATATTGTGGCAAAATCCTAAAATCTAACATAAATATATTCTTTTTCGATATAATGTATTTCCTCAAAATATGATTACAAATTTTGAATTTCAAGACATCATGTTAATTCATGAAAACATTATTTTGTTTATTTACCAAATTACATGTAATCTAATAATTATATATAAATTCATAGTGAATAACCAATAATAATTTGATATATATAAATTCATAGTGAATAACCCATAATAATTTGATATAATAATTTGTTTTTGTTATTTTTTTTTCATTACAAAGATTATAATAATTAAATGGAACAAAAAAAACAAGATTTATTATTCGACTGAGCGTTGATTTTAACAGCTTAGCATGAGAGTTGTTTGGATTTCGTCAAAGCACTTGTTCTTTTAAAATAAAATATACTATAAAAATCGTCTTATACTCTATCAATAATGTATATTGTCACTTTGTTAGTTTTTAATAACATATACACAACATTCTTAAGTCTTTGTTTGTTGTTAATATTAATACTTAATATGAAAGAAGATGTAAAAATATTTTATTCTCAAAGTCATAAATAAAATATTTTGATGTATATGTTAAGTAATATAATGTTATATTAATTTTAGGATGAGAAGAGCTCAAGTAAACATGTAATGTTTAACGTTTTTAATCTAATGTGGGCCCTATCAATCTATCAATCTAATTATTATTATGTATAAACACAATATAAATTTAAATAAATTTAAAATATAAAGAGATGTACGAACACTCAAAAAAGAGTTATAGTAAATAAATAAAATATAAATAAACTAGAGGTATGGTAAATAAATAAAACTTTTTTTTTTATATTTACTTCATAAACTTCTTTATATGTACGTTGTTCTCTCTGAAAATCATTCCCCTCCCACCTGTGCAATTGTGGGCCATTGATTTTGATGTTAGACCATTGAAATAGTGTATCCCATATTGAAAAGAGGTACCACTTAGTTACAATTTAATTTGATAGTTCAATCTGATAGTCAATTACAATTTGTTCTCGATGGCCCCAACCATCAACCACGGTTTGAAACGTTGCCCTAGCAATCCCATACCGAGGATTTTTGTTTTATGTAAGCAAATTTGTGAGCACCTTGGTTTGAATCAAGTTTTGCACTTGAGTGAGTAGAATTATTTGCCAATTGCAAAGTTTCACAAGCTTTAGATGTGCTTCAATTCAACCAATATGATTCTATTTCTGTTTTATGAATCTTTCTGCAGGAACCAATTCGATGAACGTTGTAATGGACCAGAGCTTCTCGTTATGTATTACATTTTTGCTTAATTTGTGTTAATTAAGGCAGAGACATTGAACATTTCATTCGAACATAAGCGAAGAGGTTGACACTCATCCATGGATGGTTGACCAATGTTCTAGGGTAGAAAAATCTCACTGCTGCAAAAGCATTAGAAATTTAGTCAAGATCCTTCGCTTTTCATGGATGCACACCACCAGTTCCTTTGTATTTCCCACTAACTACACGATGATCGTTTGTTTAAATGAATTTCATAGGTAGCTGGAAACATGGACTGGGATAGGATCCCAATTGTTCAGTGGCTGCAATGTGAGCCCTCAAAGTCTGATGTTAGATTCCAAAATCTGCCTTGGAATTGGAAATCTAAGCACCTTCGAGAGCAGAGTGTATTTGTCTCACATGAAGTTGAACTGCAACGCATATCGCCCTAAAGGCGAAGGAGGTTTCAACACTATTTACCAAAGTACTCTGTCAAACAGATCGCGGATAGCCATGAAGAGATTAAAGTACTCCGCTAAGATAAAAGGAGGTGCAGGTTTGAGCCACATACTGCGTATCAATAACAGTATTAAGCACTGCAACCTCCTTCCTCTCATAGGCTATCGCATCAAATTCAACGAAGATGGATAGATTAGAGAACACCTTCTAGTTTATGATTTAATGGAAAACGACAGTCTAGCTGACTGCCTCTTCAATTCCAAAAGGTCAAATTGCCTGTCATGGTCTGAGCAATACAAAATTGCAGTGGGCATAGCCAAGGCGCTGACTTATCTCTACAAATTCGCCAAGTCGACTATCATTCACATGGACATAAAGGTTGTGAATGTGTTGTTTGACGCCCATCTCAATGTTATTGTCACAGAATTTGGTCTGGTCAAGTTGAAGAAAGAAGAAGAGGAGAAAAGCCACTACAACACCCGCACTGTTAGGGCTCTCGGTTATGTTGCCGCCGAATATGCTCTCTCCAGCCATCTGACCATCAAACACGATATATTTCTCAAAACTTTGAGGTATCTGTATTCGTTATTCTTTGAAATTTTCAATATTTTATGGCATCTCGTATTTAACTTCCCTACATAAGAGGCATCCTAAGTAAACTTCTATGAAATTCAATTGATGAACCTATTTAATTAGTGTATAGCCAAAAAGCTTCTGTTTTAATGAGTTCTTGATGTGTTTCTATTTGTTTATTCATGTAGATATTCTAGTTTTTATGCATGAAGTATTGACCATCTTTTGCAAATTGAAAGTGTTAGTAGATATATACTTGATTTGTGGATTTTTGGGTATTATGGCCATCTTGGCCTATTCTAGATGGGGAAAATTGGGACAAGCTAATGTGCTTTTGTCTACTTTTATGCGCTTGTTAAAACTGTGCCATTAATTGTTGAAGAATGTGTTGATTTGATTGAATTGAAAAATGCAAAATGACCTGCAGGATATCAACTGCCCAATGGAGCTTTTGCCTTTGTTCACAACTCATATGAAAATTTGTGCAAACTATGTAATGCTTAGAAGATGTTCAAACCATGTATCTCAATCAAAATGTCTACTTCTTGTAGCATCCTAACACTCCTCTAACCCTATATTCAAAAGTTTTTTTTTTTTTGGACATTAATAATCAGTAAAAATACAAGTGATTCAACCCTGAAATGTACACTACAAAGTCAAAAGAGATAATCCTTCCAAATAAAATACATGAAAACTCCAAAAGTTCAAAATCATATATTTGAGCACATATCAAGATGCTTGTTCTTTAACTCAAGAACCAACAAAAAAGTAAAAATAAATTGCAATCACACCTTAATCCAAAATCATAAACATGTCTCCATATAAACGAGTAATTATTGGAGCCATTAAGTATTGAAAAAACCAACAATTTCCAATACTAAAAAAAAAATGAAACTACAAGTCTTGAAACCAAAACTCTTCCTCATGAAACCCAATCTTGAAGTAATTGCAATCTTGGCACTAAATTTTGCACTTCACCCTCCAACACCTCGATGATAGCATTTTGTCTTGATTATTAGAAGCTTGTTATTTATTTATTTAGCAATGATTTAGTATTTTTTTAAATTGAAGTAGGTAGAAATTGTATTAAAAGAAAGTTAGGGTCACATCATATAATGTGTCAATGCAATTCATTAAAATATTTTGATACTAAGATTTCAACTTTTTCAAATGAGCGGGCCCTACCTACACCTCCTTAGGCTACTATAAGTTTCTTCAAAAATATATTAACCTTATCATTATATATTATAACAAATTATCCTATAAAAGGTTTCATTTTGCAAAAGATAAACCTAGTAAGTGACTAAAAATCATACCCATTGTAGGCATCCTAATTTTCCTCTTCTTTAGGTTCAACTATTTCTTCATTGGCGTACATATTTCCTTCGATCTACTAGATTGGGCCTTCCTCCATTATCACTTCTTTGAGATATCCAAATGAAGTTTGTGTAGGAGAAATCCTGGGATTAGAGCTTCCAGTAGTATCCACAATCAACTGGACATGGAAGTTGTGTTATACTATTAGGATTTAAATTAGAACACCTTTTGTTGCCATTTTTTCCTCTAATTATGTGTTCCTAGCCATGAAAGAATTGAGTTGGTACTAGACATTGTTATTAAGGTAAGGAATTGTGGCCTAGAGCTCTCTATTTGAAACACCACCCTCCTAAGAATTGTACAAACCTATGTAGAGTCACATGGAGACTAATGACTTAGGTGATTATTTCTATCCATGATGGCAAGAAATAGGCCCAAAGCATTGGCTTCCTTATGAATATGAGAAGATAACAACTCAAGATGCCAAGAGCAAAAGAGAAATAGGCCTAAAGCATTGGCTTCCTTATGAATATGACAAGAGAACAACTCAAAGTTCGAAGACCAAAATAACTTGAGGTGCTTAGATTACTAAACTCACAAGTTCACTAAATAAAGCATAAAATGATTAGCTTCTTGACCTCTAATCAAAATAACTCAGGCACTCAAAAAATGCCATAAATGAGAGGAGACACCTCACTGTTTTGAGTTTTATCAATCTCCACTATAGCAATTAGCATAATCTCCCCTCATTGTTTTTCCAATAAATCATAACCTCCACCTGGGCACATAATTTTGCACAATATGTGCCTCTACAGGAGTCAACACATCAGTGATAACACAAAATAGAGTAGGACTTTAGAAACCAAGGTTTATCCCACCTTTCTTGTGGAAACCCACCATAGTGCCTAAAATGAATCTCCTTTTCCCAAGCATGAGAGCATCAAATGAAGCTACAAGGAGGCTACAAGAAATTATACTCCATTACATATGGCTTGATGTTCCTTGCCACTTGTATTGAATTTCAAATTGCATGTATTTCTTAAAGTTATTGATGTGATAATTCATGGAAGATGATCAGTAAATGAACCCCCCCACTCAATTTTAGTTAGAAGTCCTCGATCCATAAGTGTTCCATTATTTCCCATAATGAATTATTGAGAGTTGAGATTTTAGTGAATGTGTGTTGGGAGAATTGTTTAGCCAAGGTGAGAAAAAAAATATTTGTCCAATAATGGACTTAGTATGTTACATCATAAAAATAAATAACAAAAACAAATATGAAAAAAAAAATGACAAGAAAAAATGACCAAAATTGTTGGGTATTTCATCAACTCATCATATTTAAAAGGAAGGAAATTATAAGACATTTGCTACTTATATTCCTCCCTATGTTGTATGGTATTCTACTAGGTAATATATACGTACTAGATAAAATGAAATCACTAACTCACGGTTGAACGAGTGTGATTATTGGTTCTTTAATGGATGGACCTAGATCTAGGAACCTGCACCCCCCTCCCAATCACCAAAAGAAAGACACCATGTCCCATATGTTTTTACAAAGGATTTTAGCGTTGCAAGATTGAGATTTTTCTTCGAAAAACCATCTACTGCAATCTATGTCATTCATAGTCAAGGTTTCAACAAATGTTTCCAATAACTAAAAAAATTGAGCCATTAAAGGTTTTAGCATAGGTTTTATTTTTAAAGGTTGATATTGGTAACACTTGTGCACGTTTAATTATAATGCCTCGATGTGTACATAAATCTAAAAAAGTTGGTGCTCATATAATCACTATAACTTGGTTCTTTCTTTCTTGTTATATGATGCACTAATGCTCATATAAATATTATGCACTGTGTCATTCCTTTTTGTTTTCTAGCACATCAATGCTCGTATAATTTTTATGCACTATTTTTTTTTAAGTTTAGGTAAGTAAGTTGGTTAATCTATAGAATTAGATTTGCATGTAAGGATTGAAACAACACCCCAAGGATAAAACCTTGAGAGTTGCAAAGCCAAACTCCAAAGCGACAAAATTGAATGAGACCGATTAAGCCTAGGTTTAGTGAAGGCAACGAGGTGGTTACAAAAAATCGTCTCAAGTTTTCCTAATTGTTGATCCTTGTACCCTAATTGAAATAATTTTAGATGAGTGACATGTAAGGAATTGCAACCAAGGTGATTTGTGCAATACAACTATCAAACAACATCCGAAAACCTCTAATATAGACTAATATTAAATCAATACCCAGATTAATCCTTACCTGACAAATATGATTATCGTATGTTACATCTTAGCATGAATTAAGAAGTATACTTGAATATTCACCTATTAATGCTATGGTTGGTAGTGATGATTGCAATTGAACAAATATTTGAACAAACAAGGATAACTTTTGACTTACGTATTAAAGCCAATAATGATAACTGTCATGGATGTTTGTCTTTCTCTAGACTTGCAAATCAAATATGTTCATTCCATATGCCAATGCACATTGCTCTGGATCAAAATTATTTGATATAAGGGGATGAGAGAAATTAAGATAAGTTTCTTATACAATATATTTAAACCATTTGGTCATCATAAATCATAAATTTAAAATGTAGGCTTAAGCTTGCAAATATACTTGAACAAACTGTAAAGTAATATAATCCATGAAAAATCAAAATTAATACAACATAATCACAAGTTATGAAAACCTACATTTCTAGGAAGTATCTACTAATTGGTTGTGAAAAAGGGACACTCCACCCAACCATAGTCTCCCTGTTGCACCAACTCTCACTGTAATAGAGGTCAACCCTTAAGCTAAAACTATGAATCCACAAAGGTGATTTACCTATGGTTGACTTAAGCTCTCTTCATATAGTCCAATTCCTTTATTCATAATCTTTTTTTCACCTACAACAACCCCAATCCATAGCACTCTTTCACATTAGCTTGTAATCCAATCGGTTTCAGAAATCAACATTCCATTAGGCTCATGCACTTTCCTTAATGGCTCCAACATACGATGGCCAGCAATTTTCACTGTTTGAATTCCAAATATTTTGACTTGTAGATAATTTCACAATGATATCATTATAGATAGTCTTTATTACATTCATAAATATTGCACTATAACTCAACATAATTTCTACATCAATTATATGCCTGCTTATATAGTCAATTTGTGTCTTTAAGTGAATATACTCTATAGTATCTATAATGACCTTAGGCTACAAAAACCAATTTCTTTATGGAATCAATTCTCCAAGCCTAAAATTTCCTTTTAAATAAAAGAATTAATATTTATAATTTAAATATTCAATTAAATCGCATAACGTATCACATCTTCTTACTTTTATGCCACTCTTTCCTATGCTACAGCCTTATTTGTTTCCTTTGCAACATTTGGTGCAATTTCTAGTTACAAAAATTCAAAAAAGAAGTTTTATTTAGGTGAACCCTATGGGCCAAATAACATGGGACAAATAATTATTAATTCCATGGGCTAAATACCATGGGACAAATAATTATCAATACCATGGGCCAAATACCATATTTATAAAAGATGTATGGTAAATAAATTAATATAAAAGAGGTATACAAAGGTATGGTAAATAAATAAAAATATATGAAATATGATTGAAAATCAACATCTAATTATATACCAATCATATGGGCCAAATACCATGGTAAATAAAAGAGATAATATAAATAAACCAGAGTTATGGGAAATAAATAAAACCTATTTTTATATTTACTCCATAAACCTATTTATACTTACTGACACTAAAAAAAGAGGTTTTATTTAGATGAAGCCTATGGGCCAAATTATATTAATACCATGCAAACAAATATTATTAAATCTAATATTAATATGACTATTTTATTAAATTAATATATCATATAATATATTAAGATTATAATTACTTAATTTGGATTAATTACAAAGTAAAATTTTGCTATGTATACGATATAAATTAAATATATCAATCGATATATAAACTCTAGATATATTGGGAGGGAAGAACAAAGACAAATAGAGTGATCAGAGGTGGACGCAAGTAGGGGAGTGACAAGGGAAGGAGATGGAGATAACTAAAGGATAGGGAGAGGAGAATGAAGAGAGAGAAAGAGGAGTAGGAGTGAAGAGGTAGAAAAGGTAAAGTGGGAAGAGGGAGACAAAATATGGAGGGGGGAGATAGAGAAGGAGGGAGGGAGGAGATAGAGGATGGAAGGGGAGAGTAGAAGAGAGAGAGAGAGAGATGTGGGGGAAGAGAGAGGAGTAGGAAGAAAGGGAGAGAGAGGAAGGATGAGAGAGAGGACTTGAGATAGAGGAGGAGAGAGGGAGGGATATAGAGATAGAGTTGGAGGGAGAGAGAGGGAGGGAAGAAGAAATACATAGAGAGTGAGATGTGTAGAGAGAGAGGGAGTGACAAGGGAGAGATGGAGAGAGATTGTGTATGTTTAGGGGTGAGATAAAGAGACAAAGAAGGAGAGATAGAGAGGAGGGGGAAGAGAAGTAGAGAGAAGGAGAGAAGGAGGGATATAGTAACAAAGTTGGAGGGTGAAGAGAGAGAGAGAGAGGTGGGAGAGAAAGGCAGAGATCAGGAAAAGGAGAGACGGAGAGAGGAAGGGAGGGAAGACTGGAGTGTGTAGGCGGGAAGCGAGGGAGGTAAAGAAAAGAAATAGAGAGAGAAAGGTGGAGAGAGAGAGGGAGTGATAAGGAAGAAGGGGAGAGAGAGAGAGGAGTGAGAGAGGTAGAGAAGGGTAAGAGAGGGAGAGGGAGACACAAATATGGAGGGGGGGAGAGAAGGAGAGAGGGAGGGAGATAGCTGTGAGAGGATTGGAGGGGAGAGATAGAGATATATATGGGGGAAGAGAGAGGGAGGTAGGAGAGAAAGGGAGAGATAAGAAGGATGAGTGAGAGAACTTGAGATAGAGGAGGAGAGAGGGAGGGATAGAGAGATAGAGTTGGAGGGGGGGAGAAGGAGGGAAGAATAAATACATAGAGATTGAGAAGTGGAGAGAGAGAGAGTGTATGTTTAGGGGTGAGATAAAGAGACAAGGAAGGAGAGATAGAGAGAAGGGGGAAGAGAAGGAGAGAGGGAGGGATATAATAACAGAGTTGGAGAGAGAGAGAGGTGGGAGAGAAAGGGAGAGAGAGGAAGGAAGAGAGAGAATGTGAGAGAGTAGAGAGAGGGAGGGAGAGAGATGGAATTGGAGGGGGATAAAGAGGGAGGTAAGAAGAAAGAAACAGAGAGAGAAATGTGGAGAGAGAGAGAGGGAGTGATAAGGAAGAAGGAGAGAGAGGGAGATAGGAAAGTAGGGGGAAGAGAGATAGAAGTGGGGGAAAGGGATAGAAGGGGACGAGAGAGAGAGAGGGAGACGAGGAAGGAGGAATAAATATATATATTGGAGAAAGAAAGAGTGTGTTTTTGGATGAGATAAAGAGACAATGAAGGAGAGATATAGAGAAGAGGGGAGAGAAGGAGAGAGGGGCGATATAGTAACAAAGTTAGAGAGAGAGAGAGAGAGAAAGAGAGAGGAGGGATGTGGGAGAGAGAGGGAGGGAGGTAAGAAGAAAGAAAATAGAAAGAGAAAGGTGGAGAGAGAGAGAGAGGGAGTGATAAAGAAGTTGGAGAGAGAGGGAGAAAGGACAGTAGGAGGGAAGAGAGATAGAAGTGGGGGAGAGCGAGAGAAGGGGAAGAGAGAGAGAGAGATGGAGAGGAGGAGGGAGGGATAGATAGATAGAATGGAGAAAGAGAGTGTATGTTTTGGGGGTGATATAGAGAGACAAAGGGAGATAGAGATATAGATGGAAAGTGAAGAGAGGGAAGAAGAGAGATATGGAGAGAGGGAGGGAGGGACAAAGAGATTGATAGATACAGAGGGAGAGAGCGTGTGTGTTTGGGGGGTGAGATAGATAGAAAAAGAAGGAGAGATGGAGGGAGATATAGATATAGATGGAGGGGGGAAAGAGGGAAGAAGATTCCTTACACTAGATACATTGATTTCGGTGTAGATGGTGATTTCTAATCCTATTTGATTGCTTGCACTAGATGCATTGATTTTAGTGTAGATGTAATTGGATGTATGATGGTACATTAATTTTAAAGTGATTGGATTAACATTATGCATTGATTTTAGTGTAAGCACAACACATTATTGACAAGGTACATTGATTTTTGTGTTATTGTAATTCAACCTATTAATATTGGAGAGAAAGAGAGACAAGGTATGATGTTTACTGCAATAGCTCTAGCTAAAGATTTAAATGGTTTACGATTTAACCTGTCCTTTTCATATAATCGATATGAAAAGATGACAAAAGTAACAAGGGTGACAACAAGAATAGTAGAAGAAAACAGTTTGATATTAATCACAATGAAGACTAATTGTAATTGACTATATTCTTATTATTCAAATTTTCTATCATTCAACACTATTACATTGTCACTTTACCTTCAAAATTCGTATTTCATCATTAAAGTTATTAACAATATTTATCATCTCAACAATTAAAATTAAAATGACCAAATTCATCTCAGAAATATTTGGCATATTTAAAATGATTATATTAATATTAGATTAATTTACATATTATTGATAAAATTAATCATATGTTCGTAAATTTTCTTTGGCCGCACATGACTGAAACCAGCCTAAATCCATCTTAATTTTGGATCTATCAAGCATCGAGAGGGATCAAATCTCTTGAGGTGAAAACCTTTCCTCAAGTTTTGCAATCAAAAAAGTGGTTTGTACCTCAAGGGATTTGATCCCTCTTGGCCCGTGATATATCCATAATTAAGATGGATGTAGGCTGGTATATATAAACTTGCCTGAGAAATATTTCAATATTCAACTCTAAGTAATAATATTGATAGGTATTTAAGACGAGAGCGAGTGGCTGAGCGCGACCAGTCTACTCTGCGAGCCTCGGCTCCCCTCGCCCCGCCCTTTGCGGGCTCAATCCTGCGTTCCTCCTCACTGATTGTTGTTGCATTCTGCGGACCTTCTGCTTCAGATCTGAGCGGATAAAAGGCAGCCAACCGTCCTTCTGGCTAGGGTGTGGCCTCTACTGCACTGCCCTTGTGG